>PVIJ01007368.1:0-83152 GCA_004024925.1 Scalopus aquaticus | reverse complement strand
TTATCCTCCCCCTCCCCCCACCCCCCCAAGTGTCTCTCTCCTATTTGGTTTCCCTATAGTCCTGTTACAAGTGAAACCATTCGATATTTTTCTCTTTCTTTCTGGCTTGTTTCGCTGAGTATGATCCCCTCTAATTCCATTCATGTCACTGCAAATTGCATGTGTTTATCTTCTTTGAATGCTGAATAGTATTCCATTGTGTATATGTACCACATCTTCTGGATCCAATCATCTATTTTTGGACATCTGGGTTGCTTCCATACCTTTGCTATTGTGAACATGTGCAGAGGTATTTACAGGAAGTTGGAGGCAGGACAAGATTGTGTAAACTGGGAAGACCCGATACAAAGCTGAGTATGACTTAGCCATCCAGTATACAAGAAGCTGGGTCACGTTCTCGCTGCCCAGGATCTGGTAGGGTCTGCCTACTCCATATACCTTCTCATGGGCTCAAAGTCTTGTACTGTCTGGAATAAGATAGCACAGGTGATTGGATGATCAAAAGCAAGAAGAGATAAGGGATCCCAGCTTGCCCCTTTTCTCAGCTTCCAGTGTCATCTTGATTACTGTCATCGCATCTGAATGGCTCCTAGTTCTACTACTACAATGCCTTTTCCATGCCCCCCCCCCCCAAGGAGAGAACAGAGTTTGCAACAGCTGATAGGCAAGGACTAAGTCTTCTGGTTGCAGCATGGGTAGTGGGGGGCACAGCAGTCTTTGCTCCGTGGCAGGACAGATACAGCTCTGGTAAAGGCGACATATTTGTGTACTTTCATTTTTCTTCCTTCCTCAGGGCCACGAAAGTTACTGATGCTCATTGAGATGAGCTGGAATGGACTGCTCAGCCCTCCTGTCACCTTGGCCTCGAGCACTGCTGAGGGTGTTCTGAGATGCTACTGGCGAGGTCAGGGCCTACTGGCATGTGGAAGGAGCTGGTAGGGTCTGCCTGATCCATATACCTCCTCATGGGCTCAAAGTCTTGTACTGTCTGGAATAAGGTTTCCAGCCCCAAAGGTCATACCAACCTTTGTTTACAGGCCTACAGGCAAATATGTGCCCAAGGAGAGATGGACAGTTCCCAGGGCAGTCACTAATCTTAGGATGGCAGACAGTAGCACCTACCATGTCATTGTGCCTGGAGGGTTCAGCGCAGACATCCTGAATTGATCCCGAACTAAGCTCTGGCCATAGTTTTTTTCAGATGAGTAGTCTAGGTAGTCTGGTCAGTCACAATTGGCTGCAGACATGAACTCCATTTGCCATGCTTGCATTAATCTTTTATCAGAGCTTTATTTGTTTGATTGGTCAGGGATTTCTAACAACAATAAAGCTTTGTCTGGCAGAGGCCAGGGCCCCATGGGGATAGGTCTTAGGAGGGGAGATTTTCATTATTTTGATGGATCATTGAAGGAATGATCTAAGTATGGACAAGGAGAGGCTCAGTGTGACTGAATTGGTCTTGGAGAGTTGTGTCTGCCAGGCCGCTTGGTGTTGGGCTTGCCTTCATCTTTTCCCTGTTTTGCAGTGACTAGTCAGCTGAATAGTTTGTGCCTTTTACCACATCATAGCACAAGCAATTCTGACAAATTTCTCCCATTTTGTTCATCTTATTCTATCAGGTTTTATGTTCCATTATATTGCCAACAATTACTAAATATTTGTATTCCTTGAAATTTCAGCTCATTGTCCTGAGAAGGGGGGTGTGGGGTGCACATGTCCTCCTGATTTCCCCCACGTGAGTAAGGCTTAGGAGTGTTAAACCTTGGCCATGAGAGGATGACCAAGAAGGGTGATTAGGGTGCACTGGAGCACAGCTGTGAGAATACATGTGTGTACATGTGCACGTGTATGCGTTGGAGTGCCAGCTGACCATGGGACCTCAGGCATGTCTGTGTGTAGCTGAAAGAGCAGTGGGAGTGTGATTTTTTCATGAGAGACTGAGGAGCCTTCTGAGTAGGAGACAAGCAGGAGTTAGGCTCAGGAATAAGACCTCTGTCTTTCGAGGTACTATCACTTGTGTTTGTTCTCAACTCAGTGCCTCATGGGCACATACAGGACTCAGGATACAGATGAAAGGAAATAATTCAGTGGGGACCTTGATAGCTTTTGGGTGCCTGTATATTCTCACTGGGGCATCAAGTGAGCTTCCACAAGAAGGGTGGCAGGGGAAGGGGACATTCTCTCTCTTCAGGTAAAGAACACAGTATAGTCTAGGCCTTCAAGCTCCAGATGCTACAGTCCCATTTTTGGTAGCTTCAGGACTCCAGAAATTTCTTGTTGTAGTGGTAGAGGTGGTGCATGCTGGGGGTAGCTGAGGCATGGATGCTTGGCTATTTGTAGGTAACCAAACCTCGGGGGCAGAAAGGTTTGGAAAAGAAGGAATGTAAGAAGAGGAAATACCTGCTAAGTGATCAGTCATGGGGCATGTTCATGAGCTCATAAAATAAGTGGGGGATGGGAGGAGTCAAACTATCACTGAGCTCTGGTTATTTTTCTGGTATCTTCCTCCTACACTGGACTGTGCTATCTTTGAGGATAGGGACTGCACCCAGCACAGGGCCTGGAATAAAAAAATTCTTGAATTAATAAATGAACATTTCTATAGTCTAGTACTTGTTTATAAATATCCCCCCCCAGTGAATTTGTCTCCCTCTTGGGAATAAAATACATTTTTATAGAGACAGCCTGGAATAACAGATAGAATTCAGACTTTGGGGAAACAGAGCTGAATGTGTAGCCTGAATGTGCAGCCTGAATGTGCAGCCTGAATGTGTTGCCTTTGTGGCCTTTGTAGAGTCATTTAATCTCACCTATTATGAAGGGCAAGATGTTTCAAACATACTTGGCATTACTGGAATATGATTGGTGATTAGCTAATGGCAAAGAAGTAGGTTATCCTTTCAGCTGGTTGGGGCAACTAAGCATAATTTTGAACAGAGTTTTTTCTGTCTAAATTCAGTCTGATCCCCTACATGGCAATGGCTTCACTGTGGTTCTGAATGAGAAGGATGTTTGGAAGAAGCAGGAATGACGCTGATACAGATGTGATGGATGCTGGTGAGGCTGCCTGAGGCTGGGTGGGGGGGTTAGGGGCCCCTGCTTCCATCGCCAACATGCCTGGGACCTTGTCAGGGCAGACAGTCTGCAGTCTAGTGTCAATCCATGGGCCCCAGTGCTGTATCTAAGTCCCAGCATCACCCCACAGGTCCTCACACCTGCCACAAAGGGCCCCATAGTCTCAGGGATGCAGAGAGGTCACACGGGAAGCCTCAAAATGCTGGCTGGTTTCTCCCAGGAGTTTGTAGAAGCTTCAGTCGTGTCATTTATTCGAAATTAAGATTACTACAGCAACTGAGGGCAGCCATGCGTCACTTCCAGTGAGTACATGTCCACCCTCGCCCAGGAGGCTGACAGGCTGTGTGAGGAGCCCAGACTTTGGTGAGTTCTCTTGGAACTAGCCAAAAAATATTTTTACAAAAATAACATGAATGGAGTTTCATAATTCAGATAATATGTTTTAGCTGATGATCGACAGCAGAAGCCCTGCTTCATTCCTCCCCACCCAGGTACCCCCCCAAGCCAGGTACCTTTTCCAAGGAAGTCCTTTAGCCTGTAACTTCTTTTACCTCTATCTTGAAATTACACAATTGTACTTTGGTTCCTTGATTGTTCAGGTTTAGATATTATCTATTGACTTGTTCTTTCAAGATTAGGACCTAGCCCCCCAACCCCCAGACACACACACACACACACACACACACACACACACACACACACTCACATCCTACTCCCCTTCTCCTAATCTGTTTATATCACAAGATCCGATTAAACAGATATTCCATGTTTACAATAGTATGAATATAAACATAATCAACAGTTAAGTATGCTATTATTCCATGATTACATTTCCTTTCTTTAACAACTTACTGCTTATTGTTTTCAGGGAGGGTGGGGAAGTGGGATAATTGCTTCATTTTTTTATTTGCTTTAACTTCATGTCGCTATTGCTTCATGTTGCAGTTCTGTTTTTCTAAACACAGCGGGCAAGCTGTGTTTCATATCTTCTTGGAGACATCCACCCTGGATTCCTCCATCCTTTCTGGTTTCTCTCCAGGCCTTCTGCACACCTATGAATGTCATCCTGTCTGCCGCCATCCCAGCAGCTCCTGTCCCGGGTCCTGTTCCTTCCTCATAGTTTATTCCCTTGATCGGTGAATCGTGATCTCTTGTGGCTTCCTAAGAAAAATGCTGAGACTTTAAAGGTTTGTTGAATGTTAGAAAAGGTCTTTATTGACACCTACTTTATAATTGGACTACTTATGGAGTTCTCATGTAACATTATTTTCCCTCATCACTCTGAAGGCACTGTGCCATTGTCTTCTAACTTACGCTCACTTCTGTTAAGGTCCGAGGCCACTCTCAATCCTGATCGTTTTTATGTGACCTCTATTTGTCCCTCTCTGGAGGCGACACTACACAGTGTCCTGGACCTTCATGACCGTGTGTCTCACGAGGGCTTCCTCATCCATTCGGTGTTTTGGAGACTGGATGTGCCCTTTCAATATGGAAACTCCTTTTAGTGTTCTTAACCCCTTTGTGTTGTATGTTTTAAATTTATTTTTTATTATTATTATTTTGACTGAAGTAACATTGATTTGGAACATTGCACAGGTTTCAGGCATACAGCCTTTTAAATCAACATGGGTGTGTTCCACATAATGTTAGCCACAGAATTCTAGATCCCACGCATCCCCATACAGTTAACCCTTAACCTGATTTGCCAACCCCCTCCTTCCCCCTTCTCTTCTGGTAACTACCATTTATTCTTATGGTCTCAGAATTTGTCTTTTTTCATTCATTTACTTGGTTTCTTTATGTACTATATATAAGTGAAATCATGCTGCATCTGTCTTTCTCCCTCTGATTTACTTCACTAAGCCTATTACCCTCTAAGTCTGTGCATAGTGCTGCAGATGGCAAGAGTTTCATCTTTTTCATTTTTGAATAGCTGAGTACTATTCCATTGTTTGTATACACCATCTTTCCTGTGTTAGTTCTTTCATAATACCCGCTCCTTTCCTCTGTTCTTCCTTCTTCCAAATCCTATTGTTAGATTTTGAACTCCTGAAATGATTCTTTTATTTCTTAATTTTTTTAAAATTCTACCTTCTGGGGATTTTCCTTTGCTTCTTATCTTCTCTATCTTTTATTGAACTTTTAAATTCCACTTATCATTTAAAAAAATTCCATAAAGCTCTTATTCTCTCTTCCTGCTTCAAACACTACCTTAAATTCTTGTTTTGTGTATAAAGTATTTTTTCTTATCTCTTTAAATATTTACTTAAAACGGCTTTCTTCTACCTGAATTTGGTTTCCTCCAAGTTTTTTCCCTCAGTTTTTGTGTGGTCATTTGCTGGGGTCTTGGTTCTTGCTGTTCTGGGGACCCCTGGTTCTCAGGTCACATGAGAGTGTGTGTTGTTGATGGTGTAGGGCTTGGTGAAGGAGAGCTTCAGAGTAGGGAGGCCAGGCAGAGACTTGGATACCTTGTGGGAGGAACTCAAATTATAGCATGTTTTCTATTGGGATGGTTTCTTCAGCTTCCAGAATTTCTTCATTTTCCTGTCTGTCTATAAACCTGTCTATCAGCAACCTGGGAGCCAAGTTGGGTATGAGAGGGCTGGGACTTTTAGAGTGATGCCTCATCCTCACTCGTTATCACCCCCGGTGTTTTCCAGTCCAAACATGTCTGATTCCACTTCTCTGATGCAAACCCTCTCATTTTATGTCTACACAGCATGGGAGTTGGATTTCGAGTTTATCACTGACAGCATAGGTTTCAGAAACAATACTGAAATCTTAGTGACTTACAAATGTTTGCTTTTCGCTCTCTGGGGCCACACATACTAGAAGAGCTTCTCCCACCTCGGAGTCCTGGCATAGGCTCTGGGAGATGTTGAGACAGCCATTCATTCCTCTTCTTCTTGACCAAGCCCTAGTTATATTGGCATGTCCACACCTCTACCAGGCAATTCAGGTAATCCCACCAGATTAATCTCAGCAAGTCAACTCATTTTCCCTTGTCAGCAATTGATTAGGGATGGGAATATCACATTATAACCAATGAGGCACAAGAGGGGTCTACTAGCAAAGGGCTCCTCATTCTGAAACAGGAGATGCATGCATGGAAAAAATGGCCCCTTTTCTTTTGTCTCATCATAATGCCAGGAATACAGTTGTCATCTTGTGTCCATGAAGGCAGCTGATCCCCAAGGAGTGAAGAACATGCTGAGAATGGCTGAGAGAAAAGAAGAAAGGAAGGGGTCCCTGGGGGCCCCATGGAGCCATTGCATTATCATTAACAGTGCTAGCGTTCACCTAAGGCACAGCCACCTTGCCTGGGGAGCCCTTGTTAGAAGAGGTGATGGATTTTCCCTAGGGTCTAGGTCCATTGATTTGTTCCTTGAACTTAGAAGCTTTCTAACTGATAGGCTGAGCATCCTTGGGGGTGAGCAGATTATAGCCCAACCTCTGGGTCATGGGTATGTAATCCAAGCAGGGACTTAGGCACAGTGTCTGTGCTATGGACTTGGTCTGGGGACCTAGATGCCTGGGCCATACCTTCAGAGCCAGACAAGGACCAGAGTGTCTGGTGGTTAGAACTCATGCCCTGGAATCCTGGCTTTGCCAATTGTTTGCTAACTGAATTTCATGAGCCACTTCAGGCATTTAAACCTGGTTTCCTCATTTGTAAAATGAAAGGAATCACAGTAACGTCCTTCTCAGGTTGCTGGGAACATCAGATGAAATCCCGCCTATTAAGAGCTCTGAAGAGTGTCTGTGCAGAGCAAGTGCTACAGCCATCGGGGTTGGACTAGCATATCCTCCTGTCCTCGCGTGAGGGAGGCTGAGTCTCAGGGCCTGCCTGTAGCTGGGCTAGAACCAAGTAGATGCCAGCTAGGGGGAAAACACATGCTCCTAAAGGTGGCAGGGAGGGCGAGTTCAACACTTGGAAATACCGCCAATGTGTGGCAGTCACGATTCTGAAGATTATAAAGAAAATACTTGAGAATGGTTATTCTTGAACTTGAGCATGCATCAGCATCCCCTGGAGGGCTTCTTAAGTGCAGTTTGCTGGGCTCACCCCAGAGGTTCTGATTCAGTAGGTCTGGGAGGGCTGGTGAATTTGCACTTCTAAGAAGTTGCTAGGTGATGCCAATTCTGCTGATCAATTTGCTATAATTGATCCACTGTGTTAGAGGAGGCAGGGAGGGAGCAAGACCACTAGGGAAACTCACTTGAGATTGTCCTATTCAAATTTAAATTTTATTTTATTAAAAATTATGTTATTATGGAAAATCACAAACACACATAAAGGTGGAGAGGAGGATAATGAGCCCTCATGGACCCATCACTCACTCAGCATCCACATACATTAACTCATGTCCCAGTTGGTGCCAGCGGATGCCTTTTGAATGTGCTGCCTCTCTTCACAGCCATCAGCACAGACTCTGGCCCCAAGTCAGGCCTGATACCATTGCTCAGAAAGAGGCCACATGTTTGGGACCTGGCTGCATGAAGAGGGGACCGAGTCAGGCTAATTCTGCAGAGTTGGGTGGGGGCATTTCTATGCTCCTCTGTCACTGTCAAATGTGACCCAACCCCACCATGGGTGGACAAACAAGGCAGACCCAGCTCTGACCTGGGCAGCTCAGGCCTCAGGTGACTAGAGTCTTTGAAACTAGCTCTCCCCCAAACAAGTTGGCCCCTGCCAGTCACTCACTCAGTCAAATACACTGTGCCCAGTTCCTTTGGGTGCCGGGAGACTGCAGAGAGTGAGACCCACTCTGGAGGGAGGTAGGCTTGTGAACTGGTGACCATAAGGTGACAGGATGAATGTCTGGTCGCAGCTTCTGCAGAAGATGTCACGGGAGCCCAGAGCAGGGTCCCCAGCCCCGCTGCGGAGGCAGGGAATCTAGGGAAGCCTTCCTGGCGTGTTGGTGCTGGAGCAAGTCTTAGGACTGAGGAAGATGGCCTCCCCCTTGGAGGAAGCCTCCCCCTTGGGCTTTGTGTCTTGTCAAGGAGTGTTCTCAGCTCTTGCTTCCTTCCTGAGATCCATAAGCATCCTCCTTGTCTGTTGTCATCCCCCTCTGCCAGGGCCACGTCCAGTTGTGGCTCTCTTCTCTGAGTCCACGTGGAAAGAGGATGTCGGTCAGCAATGCTGGGGCTGGGGAGTGTTCTGGGCCCCCCGCTGAGGTGGTGGGGGTTGGAGGTCAGCTGCTTCGGGATTAGGTGACATCATAGCTCTCTATCCTGAATTTCCTCACTCAGTGATCAGTTCTCTGGTGCTGAGAACTTTCAGTGCATTCCTTTCAGCTGTAGGTGTTTCCCTTTCTCCCGGGTTATGTACAGGATGTAGGTGATGCTGTGCTTGCCGCTCTGTAGAGGACAGGCATGTGGGCTCAGGGTTGGGCTTCATGCCAGGAGGGCTGGGTAGTCCGGGAGAGGCTTTCTCCCTGGAGCAGGGTAGGGACAGGCCCGAGAGGGCTTTGGCCCTTACATTTTCCTACAGGAGGGTGGGAAGACTCAAGATCAATGTTCTGCAAATTTCTCTTTTACAAAAATATCTGTGCTTTCCAACCCACTGATCATACCAGAGCCCTTTGTTCAAGACTAGCTACAACCCCAGCAATTTATCATCATCTTTACATTCAATTAAATTGCTGCCCCCTATTTAATATTTTCAATTAAGTTCTTACAATCAGATCTTACTTATAGAGCTAAGTTTTACATTGTAGTTTCTTCCAAAGACGTTGACACGGGGACTTTTTTTCATTATTACTATTAATCCCCTATAATAAATAACATCAACTCCAATAATGCAAGACTAGATGTTTTCCTGCAGCTCCTGTCTCCTTCCACGTTTATTATTGACTCAATTTATGTTCCTTTAAATCCTTTCAGTCTGGGTGGCAATACTCTCATTTACTGACCGATCAGTTCGAAATTGTTTTATAAGATTCCATTAATTACCGTGTTCATCTCTCTTGCAATGCTCAGAACCAGTGTCTGTCCCTTAGAATTCCCTTCAGTCCTGGCTGTGTGTTTTTCATGGGAGTGGTGTTTTCAACCATATCCTTGGCAAGGACAGTGAGACCGAGGTGCCCAGTGGCTGGTTCTCCCTAATACCTTAGTCCTCTACATATGACCCTTCCTTGGTGAACCCCGGAAAATCCTGCTGGAGAGAAGCTGCAAGGTTGAGGGGTCCAATCCCTGAGCAGGGAACATGTGGGGACCCTTGTGTCATTGCTTCCGTGCATAGCTAGGATTTCTTAGGGTTGGTCTAGGCTACCACCTGTCCATCTCTGAAAGAGTGTGGACAAAAGCCCCCTCTTCCATAAGTCAGAGGTGCAGAGAAAAACCTGTGTTTTGTGAACTTTCTCCTTTTCCTTATTCTGAACCCCTCTCCTGGCACTGTCTTCAGAATCACAAGCTATATCCCTCTGGATTCTTCTTTCTCCCTGTCATTTAGAAAAACAGTTATTCTGTATTATCTGATAGCCTGATCGCTTTACACCTTTCTAGCTGATTGGTCACTTACAGGGAGAACATGAGACCAGAATCTTCTCCTGACCCTGCCCCCACCCCCACACGTGTGTGCGCGCACGCACACACACCTTTCTTTAGTTACTTGAGTGATCTTATTATCTTGCAAAATAGAACACCTCACTTTGAATAAGGAATGATTTGCTAAAAAATATAAAATAGATGATAATGCTCTGCTGAAGCCTCATCCCAATATGTCCTTGGAAAGACTGTCTTTAATTTGGGTGAAGACACATGGCTGAGGTCAGCAATGGAGAGTGAGTATACCTGCAGGGCAAAAGACCCATTTAAAAGAGGAGATGAAAGAAAATAAGCCTGTTTCCAATAGGACCCAACAAATTTTATGCCACCTGAGTGAGGGGACTTCTTTGTGATATAAGGCATTTGGAGGCAGAACAATGAGGACAATGGAGAGTGTCCCCAGAAGAGAGCTACTCATTTAAGAAGTGACCCCCAGCCTCTGCTCCCACCTCGGAAGGGCTGCTTCTGACCTTTTGAGCCTTTGCTTGCAAGTCTCCCAAGATGGTAGGCAGCCCACCCCCTCTTTCCTTCCCCCCAAAGGCTCTTTAATTTACAGGCAGTTTATTGAAATCTGTTGGTTTTCCTGACAAATGACTCTTCTCTGTTCTGTCAAGAACACTCTGGCTACTTTTTCTTTGGAGAACCACCCGTCCCCCAATCTCAGGCTTGTGGTGCAGGCAGGACCAAGTTCACCCAGGGATTTAGCGGTAGGTCTGTGCTCCAAAGTCTGGGGAATCAGCAGGTTTCAGACTGTGGCCACGGTGATTGGTTCAAGAAGGGCATGTGACTCGAGCTGTCCAATAACAGTCATCCTGGGTATTTTGCTAGCGCTTATGGAAAGGAGTCACAATTATTCCCCTGGTTGTTAAGCGGATGGGATCTCAGTGCAGTGCTGTAGCCACCATGTGGTCAGTGTGCCTGAGGATGAAGCCATCATGGAGAAAAACAGTGTGGAAGGAAGGAGGGCCTGTAGTCTTTCTCTGGATTTGTATGTAGCATGGAACTTAGACTGCCTACTTGGTTTAAGCCAATTTGTGTTTGGTTTCTGGGTACTGTGAAATGTGGGAAAATTTTAATTTTTAGGATTATTTAACGTTTTTATTTTTTGGAGTGGTGTCCCTACAACCTCACTTCTTAATCTTTGTTCTGCCCTTTGGGTCACATAGAAAACATCCATTTCCTCTTTCCTAGGAATAGGCCTTACTGGAAAACATTATAGCTAGCTTATATCTTATTTCTGGAGTATAAACCTCACCAATCATTTTATCTGTTCTCCTTATAACAAGGTTTCTAATCTTCTCACCATGGAGGTTATCTTCCAGACAGACTATGACTTGCCAGTGTTCCTCTTAACGGTGATTCCCACATAAGAACCTGGGATCCCAGAAGGCGACTGATTGAACTGGAGTATACAGGCTACCTTTTCCCTATTGGGGTGGACCCTCGACTTCCCTTAATCCCATTTAAGACTCTATTCAGAGTGTCAGTGACTGGTGAAAACTCTTGAAACATTGAGATTATGATTATATAAAGCCTCTACTGTTTTTCACAGCAGTTGTTGAGAAGCGCTAGGTCCAAAATCCACTTTTCACTTAACTACTAGTTATGAATCAAATAAACTTGAAGCCAGGCTTCCCTTATTTACTATATGTGTGACCCTGAGAAAGCTGTTAAGTTACTGAAAGCCTTGCTCTTCAAGCTTTGGTACAGGCAGCTTGTTAGAAATGTGAAATTTTTAGCTCCATCTCAGATCAGCAAATCAGAATCTGGATTTTAACAAATCCCTAGGTGAATTACAAGCACATTCAAGTAGGAGAAGCACTTTCCTAGAATTTGGTTCTTTTTTTCACCTTTGCAGTTTTCTACCCCCCCCCCCATAAAAGCTTTATAGAGATATGTCACATACCACACAGTTTACGCATTTGTGCATGTGACTCAGTGTTGTTGTTGTTTTTTTTTTTTTTCAATATATACACAGGAATGGGCAACTGTTATCACGATCTAATTTTAGGCAATTTTTGTTTCCCTTAATAAAAATTCCACACCTGTTAGCCATCCATTTCCATTCCCTTCCTATCTCTCCCCTAACCCTAAATAATTACTGGTCTATGTTCTGCCTTTGTATTTACCTATCCTAGATATTTTATATAAATGTATTCTTATAAAATGTGGCCTTTTGTATCTGAATTCCTTCGCTTAGCCTAAGGTTTTCAAGTTTCTTCCAGTTGTAGCATTTATCAGTATTTCATTCCCTTTCATTGCTCAGTAACATTCCATTGTATGAATGCAACACATTTTGTTGAGTATGTATGTTTGAGTTGTTTCCACCTTTTAACTGACGAATAATGCCGCTAAGAACATTCATGTATAGTCTTTGTGTGGACATATGTTTACATTTCTCTTGGGCAAATACGTCGGAATATAATTCTGAACTATAATGGTAACTCTACATTTACCTTCTTAGGGAATGGCCAAACTACTTCCTAAAGTGACTGCACCATTTTACATTCCCACCAGCAAAGTATGAGAGCTCCAATTTCATGAACTCCTCAGAAACACAAGTTGTCTGTCTTTGTAAATTCTATCTTCTTAAAATTTTTTTTAATATATATTTTTATTGTTATTTATGTCTTTTATATTTTGTATTCCCCTTGGGTAGCCCACCACCAATTCACCCGTGATCCATCTCCATGGTCCCTTGTGTTCTTTTCTATTCCATTTTGTGCGCTTTTCCTTCCCTCCCTCCGCCTACCCCCCCCCATTGTCTCTCTCTTATTTGATTTCCTTAAAGTCCTGTTATAAGTGAAACCATTCGATATTTTTCTCTTTCTTTCTGGCTTATTTCACTGAGTATGATCCCCTGTAATTCCATCCATGTCGCTGCAAATTGCATGTGTTTATTATCTTCTTTCCACGATGAATAGTATTCCATTGTGTATATGTTAAAATTTATCTTTATATCTTCTTAAAATTTTTTTTGAAGATATGAAGTGATATATCATTATAGTTTTAATTTACATTTCCTAATGACTAATGATTTTAAGCAACTTTTCATGTACTTATTGTCCATTAAATATCTTCTGTGGAGAAATGTCCCTTCAAACCCTTTACCCATGTTTAAATGTTTTTTTTAATCTTTTTACTATTGAATTCTAAGAATTCATTTTTATTATTTATACAAGTCTCATATCATATAAAAGATTTGAGAATGTTTTCTCCTATTCTCTGTGTTATCTTTTTTCTTTCTTGATATTGACCTTTTAAGCACAAAATTTTTAAATTTTGCTGAAGTTCAATTTATTTTCTCTTTTGTTGTTCAAGCTTTTGGTGTTGTATCTAAGAATCCATTGCCAAATTTTAGTTCATGAAGATTCACTCTGAGGTTTTGTTTCAACATTTTTAATTAGCTCATACATTTGACTCTATGATCCATGTTGAATTAATTTGTGGGGTGAGGAAGGGGTACAACTTCATTCTTTAACATGTAGAAATTTAGGTCTTGGTACCATTTGTTAAAAACACTTTTCTTTCCCCACTGAAAGAATTGGCACCCTTGTTAAAAATCAATTGACTATATATATAAGAGTTTATTTCTGCACTCTCAGTTCTATTCCTTTGATCCATAGGTCTGTTCTTATGCCAGTGCCATACTTTATTGATTCCAGAAGTGTTGTTGTAAGTTTTAAAATCAGAAAGTGTGTCTTTCAACTTTGTTTTCAAGGTTGGAAGCAATCTGGATTTCTTAAGTTTCAACATGAATTTTGGAACCAGCTATTCAATTTCTGCAAAAAAAAAAAAAGGCAGTTGGGATTTTGATGCATTGAATTTGTAGGTTAATTTGGACAATACTGGCATCTTAACAATATTAAGATTTCTAAGCTATGGACATGGAATGTCTTTCCATTTTTTTAAATCTTCCTTAATTTTTATTCAGATTGTCAAGTCTTGCATTTCTTTTGTTAAATGTATAACATAGTATTGTATTTATTCTTTCTGAAGCTATTGTAAATGGAATTGTTTTCTTAATTCTAATTTTGAGTCGTCCAATTCTTAATTGCTAGTACATAACAACACAGTTGATTTTTGTACATTGATGTAGCCTACGACATTGCTGAACTCATTTATTTCTTCTAATAGTGCTGGATTCCATAACATTTCTACAAACAAAATCATGTCGTCTGAAAATAGTTTTACTTCTTCCTTTTCAATCTCGTAACTTTTATTTCTTTCTCTTACCTAATTACTAGGTAATTAGTAGAAGTAGTGAGAAGAGATATCCTTTTCTTGTTCCTAATATTAGAGGAAAAGCATTCAGTCTTTCACCATTTGTTATGATTCTAACTGTGGGTTTTTTTTTTTTAAATATATATATGCTCTTTAGTAGATTGGGGGAAGTTCCCATCTTACGAGTGTTTTTGTCATGAAAGTGTGTTGATTTTTGTTATCTTTTCCCCCTCCATTCATTGAAATGCTCTTGTGGGTCCTTTTTTTTAATCCATTAATATAGCGTGTTACATTAGTTAATTTTTGAAGGTCAGACCAACTTGCATTCTCTGGACCAATCCCACTTATTTATGGCATATAATTCTTTTAGTGTGTTGCTGGCTTTTGTTTGTTAGTTTGTTGAGGATTTTTGCATTTGTAGTTATAAAGGATATTGTTCTATAGAGGGGTTTTGTTTTGTTTTGGTCTGGTGATATCTTTGTCTAGTTTTGTTATCAGGGTAATACTAGCTTCCTTGAATGAGTTGAAAAGTATTTTCTCCTATTCTAATTTTCTTAAGAGTTCGAGAAATATTGGTATTAATTCTTTGAATGTTCGATAAAATTCACAAGTGACTCCTTCAGGGCTTGGGCTGTTTATCTTCATGGGAAGTTTTAAAAACAGCAATCTCACATATTACAAGTTTATTCAGATTTTCTATTTCTTCCTGAGTCAGTTTCAGTAATGTGTGTCTAGGAATTTGTTCATTCTACCTAGTTTGTTCATATATAACTGTTTATAGTATTCTCTTATAATCTTTTTTATTTCTGTGAGGTTGGTAGTATGTCTTTTCTTTCATTCCTAAATTTAATGATTTGAATTTTCTTCTTCTGTCTAGTTAAAGGTTTGTCAATTTTGTTGACCTTTTAAAAGAATCAACTTTGGTTTTGTTGTTTCTCTCCTCTGTATTAATTCCCTGGTTAATTCTTGTCTCCTTCATTCTATTTGATTTGGATGTAGTTTGGCCTTCATTTTCTAGGATGTAGTTTTATAATCTGCAAAGAGGGACTAATTTTGCTTCAAATTGTTATTGGAAGGGTTAAATAAAGTATGTTTCTGGAATATAGTAGGTGTTCAATGAATGTTAGTTCCCTTTTTTATTTATCAGCTCTGGTTGTTTTGGGTCCATAAACCTAGCCTATTGAACCCAGTATGAATTTTGATATTGTCATCAAAGGGCGTTAGTCACACTGCTCAGCTGTGTATCATCTGTAAATCTGATAAAACATGATTTCAATACTTACATCCAAGATGTGGATGAAAACAGTGGCGCAGGGCAGAAGCTGATGGTATGTCCTGCAAACCTCTTCCAGATGGGCATCGATCTGTTAGTCAATGCTCTTTGGGCACAGTGGTTCAGTAATAAATCTGCCAACTGTGCACATTTGCTCCTGCCAAATGTCCTGCTAAAGCTGTGCTGTCTGTGGCACTCCGCAGTTCTCACATCTCTACAGAGGGCTTCTGGCCTTGCCCATCTGTCATCTGTGCCTCTCCCTAGGTGTGGTAGATTGAATTATTGCCTCCAACTTTTCACTCCTCCCTGCATTCACACCTTTGTCATAGCCTTACGAGTGGACTACTTTACACCCTTGACTTTGATTTTGGATGAAAGTCATAGTGTGTCAGTTTCAAGGCTAAGTCTTGAGAGGTCTGTTTCTTTTTTTTTTTTTTTTTGTTCAAGCTGGGGTACAGGCCAGAGGCGGGGGGCGGCGAGAGTGCTCACCAGAGACAGAGCGGGGAGCAGAACAGGCAGATCAGAAATACACTGCTGAGGGGAGCAGCGGGCGAGGCAGGAGAGGTCTGCCGCACCATGTGGGACTCTCCCCGGCTGGGCGTCCAACCTGCATCGCGCCGCCGACAGCTCCACAGCGCAGCGCTCAACCGCTGCACCACCAGGGAGGCCCTTGAGAGGTCTGTTTCTGCTCAACATCTTGTACCTCTGCCATCACCTTGAGAGGAATGTGCCTAGGTTAGTCCTTTGGTCCAAGGAGAATAAACAAGCCAAGGCCCTCAATCCTGCAACACAAAGCAAAGGCTCTCTAGTCAGTCCATAGATCTCTGAGAATAAATGATGGATGTTTTGAGCCAAAGGGCTTGGGTGGTGGGTTTTATCACCTTGTAGTAATAGCTGACCAATATATCAGGTAAGACTCATAAGAAGGTTGTGCATATTATGTATCACCAGGTGTGAGAAGAGTGGTAGATCCACCTAAGAGCTCATACTCTGCCCTGAACTAGTGGAAAGAGCTTTGGATGAAGGGTGGTTTAGGAAGAGTCTAACCCTGGCCCTTGCACAGGTCTCCCCTCTCTTTACCTGAAATGTATGGCTTCCCACCAGCATGGAAGTCCTCTGCCATTGTGCTGGGGGTGGAGTTTATCTAGTGGGCAATGATTATAGTTAAGATCTTCCTCCACAAGATCCAGATTTTAACAAAACTCCAAAAGATTATTTTGGGAAGTAAATCACTACATTGAGTGATAGCCACCAGTGTTACCAGTGGTACTGAAGAAAAGGGCACTCCCACAAAGTTATGGCCTAGAGCCTAGGGGCTATGGGTGATGTGAAGGCTCAGCATCTTTCCAGGTTATTTATTCTCTTTCTCTTCCACTCAAAAAAGCAGGGGAGTGAGATTGTTATTATCTGCCTGAGGCCAATTTACGCAGAAGCAAGTGAAGCTTCAACTTCAGACCCCTCATTTTATAGGACCCCTTTCAAGAATTGTGGGAGGAACATTTGTCAATGTGTTCGTGCATTTCTATGTGTTTGTAAGAATTGCAAAGGTGAGGGGTTTGAGCTGCAATAATACAACACAGTTACTGTTTATTCTATCCTCTGCTCTGTCAAACTTTGTGTCAGATAGCTTGGACTGATCGAGGCTTTTCTGATATCTGTGAAGGGGTTTGAGTTGGTATGCATTTCATTTGGATTTAGTGGGACAGTTTTCTGTGATTTGCACAGTCTCACAGATAAGTCAGCTGGCCCTGCTGGTATAGGAATGGTTTCTAAGAATTTTTTTCCATTAACTGTGTGAACTCTCCTAAAACTTGTGGGCCACACACGAGAAACAAGTGTTGAAATGCACAGTCTAAGAGTAGGATACTCTTCTGATTATTAGGCATGTAAAATCCTAAGCAATGGCCTTATTTCTTATTAATACCTTAGAAAACAATACCATGATCAAGTTCATTTATGCAAAAAAAGATACTCACAAGGCAGAGCATAAAATTATAATTGTACTATATATCCTCCCCCCCCTTATTTGATGAGAATCATATAAACAGAATTGATTAGCCCTCCTATACTACAGAAATAGGCTTATAGCAGTATTTCAAACCTCAAGTACATCTGCAACAGCTCATACATGAATAAAACTTGCTAAAAATTTTTCTAAATTTCACAACAGTCCTAAAAATGCACATGATATTACCAATCATAATGGGCAAAACTATAAGAAACTGTTCTAAGCTACAATAATTTAAAGCAAATTTCAAACAGCAGATCTGGGGGGGGAAAGAATTTCTATCTATTGTCTGTAGGGAAAATTACAATGTAATTTACATATAGACAACTGATAAAAATGTAGATAGGCAAAAGAGATAGGGAAAAGCATGATCGAGGCATGCCATGAAATGACATTTTTTTAAAATTGCATTTTTTATAGGATATGTGTTTACATATATTGACATCACTTCCTAAGTATCATCATTGGTATTTATATTCATATTTTAAATTTGTCATTTTTTCTCATTTTAGATGTTGCTTTTGCATTTGACTTCGTGTTTGTGGTTTTATATTATTTTCCTTAAAATATGCTCTCTCCCTCCAAATTGTGCAGGTTTTGGTCCTCTGGAGACCAGCTACTCCCCTGGCTAGCAGAGGTCACTCCCCGAATACCTACTGGGATCTTCTTTAGGGGAGTGGTCGCTCACTCAGGGGCTGTGTGTCACTCAGCAAGCTCTGCCCCCAGCTGAAGGAGCAGGGCCGCTCAGCTCCCACTCAGGGCTCCCATGGTTCAGCCCTAGGTTTTCCATGGGAAGTTGATAGTATGAGGTTTTTGAGAATTAAAATTTTTCTGAGTCTTAAAATTTAACACATCCTGGATGTCCCTAGTGGCGCAGGGGGTTAAATCGCAGCACCGTGAAGCTATCAGCAGCCATGGCAGCATGAGTTTGATCCCCGGCCTGGGAGCTGACCCACATATGGTGCAGCAGACCTCTCCTGCCTCGCCCGCTGCTCCCCTCAGTGGTGTATTTCAGTCAATCTGCCTGTTCTGCCCCCATCACTCTGTCTCTGGTGACTCCTCACACACACACCCCGCTCCACCTCTGGCCTACACCCCAGCTCTCGTATGCATAAAAATATAAATTAAAAAAAAATAACACATCCTTATCATGTGGGCTGCCTTTTTGCACCCTCTCTTGAGGTAACTTTCTCCACTTGAATTATTTTTTAAAAAGTAAATAATTTGTAAGCACCAGAGCTTCATTGCTATCATTTGACATGGGCCACACAGTGACGCCACTGTAGTAAGGACCACGGGTCTAGGATGTCTCCAGGGTTCTATGGGTTCATCTGCAGGGAGTATCTCCTTCTGCAGGCTCCCTGCTAACTGGCACCAGTGTACGTGGGGGAAGCCATGGACTGTGGGGGCTAAGTAGACCAGGGGACTGGGGGGCAGGGACTATGGAGGCCACAGGCACCAGAGCTGTGTCCTCTGTGACTGAAGGACAGAAGTCTGTGGAAGGCAGGAGGAATTGAAAGAGTTAACGTGATAATGTGTGTTGATTATTTTAAGCCACATGGAGGAAAAATACATTATAAATAGCAAGGGCCATAACAGATTCAAAGGGTAAGTGTATTGATAGCCTTTTCCTCTTCCTAAGATTTCTGATGTTTCAAAACAAGATTATTTTGGGAGTGCATCTATTTTAATTCAAAAGATTCTTCTTTGAACACGTTTCATGGTGAGAGAGTCTATCTGCTGCTGTTCTCCCCTAACTTTTTCCATGGACAGGCAGAGCTCTGGTTTCACACACCTCGTGCCGGCCTTGGGCCTTTAAAACTTTCCGGGAGCCACGAGGCCGCTGTGAAAGTTAGCAGAGGCCTGGCTTTGAGTCTGTGTGACATTTTAATCCTCAGAATCCTCCTTGTTTACCACTTGACAGCAGGCTTCATTTTGAATGAGGTGCTTTGTAACTCCTAGCTCCTGAAGTGGGATGCACACACAAACACACACACATGTGTGCCATACATGTGCACAGAGAGAGAGAGTAAGAATGTTCCCTATTATTACAGCAGACTGAGCAACCGCTTGTTCTCTTTCTTGCAGCACCCCAGGTCAGGAGATGCCGAAGGGCTGGCACAGAGTAAAGCTTGACCCCAGTGTAAATGCTGGTCCATAAGGGCATTTAGACTTTTCTAGAGCAGGTTTGGGATCCCAGCCACGATGGTCCTGGGCCTTGACAAGCTGGTATTTCTTCACTAGCACGGCACAACTTCCCCAGATCCCCAGTCCCAGCCACAGCGCCAGGTGCTGACGTCAGGCAGGCGGCTCAGATTCCCAAGGCTCCTGTTGCTCTCACCGGGATTAGCACAGGTCCGTGGCCGAGCACGGGGGTGGCAGGCCTTCTCTTCTTCCACCTTGGCTGCAAATATGTCTTTGCAAGCACTTATTTTTAAAAAACGACTTTTGCTGTGCTGCAGACAATCTTTTTCATAATCTCTCTTTCCATTACTCCAGTCTGCACAATAGTCTTCACATTTGAGTCCTCATATTTTTGCAGATTCTGATTTCTACAGAGATTTGAAATCAGAAAAAAGGTTCCAACAGAGGAAATAAAGATATTGCCACCATCTTGACGTTTGCTTAAGCCATGAGCCCGGTGGCAAAGAGGAGGTTATTGGGATTTGTTGCTTCTCACATGGCAAAGGAATCTCCATTTAATAAGGAGGGGAATGAAATAAACCCATTTCCCCCTCTCCATGAGCTACTATTTAATGAAGATGAATTCAGATTTAACAGTGTTAATGCCATTGAATTATGAGTTTGATTAAGGTGGGTGATCAGTTAGCAAAACACAGGCCCGGAGACGAGTTGTTTATGTGCTCAGCAAATGCAAATTGATAATTCTCCTCTCCTGCTGAGCTAAGTGACTTTGACAAGGCCTTGGTCATTCATTTGTCCTTAAAGCATGACTGCAACGTTTCACCAACAAGTGGAGTGTGTGCACTTGGGCTGAAGGAGGACAAAGGCCATAGTTTATAGAAAGAGTCAACTAAATGTAAAGAAATGATAGCACATAGGATTCTGAAATATTATAAATAAATTCCTTATTGTGAAGTCAATCCATATCCTTAACTAGAACCACAGATATGTTAGCTTAAAAATTATTTAGATAGTTATGGGTAAAATAGGGTCTAAGGTCTAGGATTTGCCTAAAATATTCCAATTTTTTTTTAAAATCTTTATGTTTTTGTTGGGAAAGAAGCAGATAAACAGATTGAAAAGGTTTGTCAAAGTGTTTAGAATTCTATGGGAGCTGGATGAAGGGAACATGGGGATCCATTGTACGACCCCCTCTAGTTTTGTGTCTGTTAGAAAATTTTCACAATATAAATTCTCTTGAACCTGTAAGAGCAATTCCTTGGAGACGATTAGGTGAGCTATGAATCAAGAGACAGGCAGAATTTCAAAATTTAAAAAGAGAAGATATAGAAGAAAACATAAAGGCCCCAGTAGATAGACTGGTTAAAAAAAATGGTGTGCAATAAAATTTGAAAACGTGCCTAGCCTTACCAAAATGATAGAAGGAATTTAAATGAAAGCAATAGAATGTCCTTCATCTTCTCACACAATGAACAAAAATGTCAGGAGTTGTAGCTCCTAACTTCAGTGCGTGTCAGTGCCCAGACTTCCTTAAGCAGCTGCTGAGAGTACATTCTGGGACAAGTTTTTGGAAAGCAAATTAGCAATGCGATTTCAACAACCTTAAACTTTTTCCTATTCACTGAACCAGTAATTCCACTTCTAGGAATTTCACCTAAGGAAATAAATAAAGATGTTTGTGGTGATTTGTGATTTATGTAGATAATGACTGTACTAACGTTATTTAGAGGAATAAAAACAATTCAAAATCACCCAAAAGCCCAAAATAAGTGACTATTTAATATTTGAATTATTAATTTTTACATTTATTCAACTGAAATTTATCAAGATTCTTCTCCATGTCACACACATAAAGACAAAAAGATGAATGAAACAGACCTTATTTTCAAGGATTTCATAGGGCCAACTGGACCTGGGCAGGTGAACAGGTGACAAAGGTCATTTACATAATGGAGTAGACTTCTGGTATTAAAGGCAGTAGCTGTGAGGGATAGCTGTGCATTAAGTTAAATGCAGGATTAAAAATTGTATATATTGTTCTAGGTAAAAAGATGTACCGTGGAGCGCTGGGATAACAGCTGATTATCATTATTGTTTAATATATTTTTATCAAGATAGTGTTGGCTAATGGCATCATATAAGTTTCAGGTGTACAGTACTGTAATTCAACATCTGTATACATTACATTATGATCACCACTTGAAGTCTAGTCTCCATCCTGATTATTTTTCCCATAGTTCTTTTTTTTAACTTGTAAAACCCTCCCTAATCAACATTTAGAATTTTATAATTAGAAAAAATAACAGTAATAAACAAATACCTACTATATATATGCCAGATAGCTTTCTGGGCATATATACACACATATACACATATATACAACTCACAAAACATGCATACTACATACATGAAGTTACTCATGTAACTTGCAACTTTGAGTTTGATTTTATTTTTAATTTTGAAAAATGTTCAACTTTTCAATTTTTATATATGAATAAGCTACATATTCATGTGGTTTCAAAGTCAAAACCATATAAAATGATATATAGTGACAAATCTCATTCCCACCTCTGCCTGAACCAATGCTTTATCACCATTATCCCCATCTTCACACTAGATTTAACCACTTTTATTAAGTTCTGTGTATTATTTATGGTAAAATGAGCCAATAAAATATTTTGGTATTTTTCCTTTCTATTATAAGCTATAGTATGTTATACATACTGTTTCCTATCTTGGTGTTTTCACAAAAATGTAGACTGATTCTTATCGCTATGAATCATAAAGTACTTCTTCATATTTTAATCCCTGCACAATATTTCATGGTGTGGATATAGCATGATCTGGTTGATGTAGTTCTGCAGAAAATGAAATTTGCATTACCCATCCCCATTAATCTGTATAGCTTCTAGAGTAAGATCTACTTCAAATGTGGAAACTTGAAAAACTTCCCCCTATTAGTTCAAATGTTTTCTAATAGAACAAGGTCTGGTTCAGAGAAGTTGCTTGGATTGGTCCCATTTTATAGGTGGGGGACAGATATCTCAGAGAAGTTCAGTCAGAGAAGTTCATTAGATAATCACAAGCCAATAAATGATGGATCAAGTCTTCAACTCTAAGGCTGTCAGTGTCAGAGCTGGAATGAGAGACAATCATCACATCGATTATGGAAGAATATACAGGGCATATTATATGGCCTTAGAGATGGCCGGTTATTAGCTTCATATAACTAGTTAGACATAGAAGAAACAAAGGAGGCACTGAGTAATTGTGAGCAGGAAAACTCATGAGTGAGGGCTGGGAGGGGAGGTGATAAAAGATCCAGAGGGTCTTTGCAGTAATTTTGAGGAATTCAATCGAAGAATATATATATATTGAGTGAGGGGAGTCCTGTGTGGCAATGGTAGCAGTCTTTCTTGGCACTGCTGGCCATGATTGTTCACTGTGTGTTTTTCCTGGTCTGTTCCAGTTCCCGAGGTCTGACCTTGGCAGAAGATCCAGGTTTGTCTGAAGGGGGTTGGTGCAGGCCTAGATGGGAATTCTAGGATTCTGGCTCCATTAGTTTAATATCCAGTGGCAGTAGTGTCCTCATTCCCTGGATGAAGAGCAACATCAGTCCCTGAGAGTGTGTTAGCAAGCAAGAGGCAAAGAGTTTGGGTGTCCAATAGAGATACATACTTGCTTAATTGTCCCAGAATGACCAAATCTGAGATACAACTATTGGACTTTTATGACAACAATTCGCAGGGTTTTCATACAGAATTGAAATTCCTTAAATTCATAAGATAATTAAGCTTCCATCAGTCTTCTCCAGTGCAACCTGGAAAGGAAGGCAGCAATGGAGTGACTTATTTTTGGAAATAGGGTCATTGATAACATGAGGGTAGCCCTTAATCCAATATGACCAGTGTCATAGAAAGAGACAGAGATGGAGACAGAGACCAGGGGAAGAACACACTGTGAAAATAGAAGCAAAGATTGAGCGCTGCAGCGCAAGCCAAGGAACATCTAGGATTTTGTTGGCAAAGCACCAGGAGCTGGGAAGTGACAGGGAAGTACTCACCCCTACAGGTTCACAAGGACCATGGTCCTATTAAAACGCATTTCAGCTGTCTAGTGGTCTAGTCTCCAGAACAAATTCTGTTGCTCTAAGTCACCCAGTTTGTGGGACCCTGTTATAACCACCCTACGAAACTGATACAGACAGAGACTTCCTTAATATGAAAAAATATATAAAATTCATATCCTGAAGCCAGGGTCCTACTTGGTGGCAAAACACAAGAAGTAGTCCCACAAAAGCAAAAATGCCCCTATCTTCAGTATGATTTATCATTGTCTCTGAGGTCTCAGCCAGTGCAACTGCATAAGAGTAAATATTCAAAGTAAGAATTAGTAAAGAAGTCAAAATATTGATAGGGACACTTACCATAAGGCCCAGCAGTCACACTCCTGGACATTTCCTGGCATGAAAACTTGAAGAGCCTTCATATGGATGTTTATAGCAGGTTTTTGGAATTAGCTCCAACTGGAAACAAATAAAACATTCTTCACAGGTGGATGATTAAATAATATTACTCAAGAAAATGGATTGCATGTTTAAACAAAATACTAGAAATCTGAATCCCATAGCAAGTGGAATAAAATGCCTCATGATCAAATTAGTTATACCCCAGGAATGCCTGACTGACTTAATGAGACAGTGCATGTGCAGATGTGTATACAAGTTTGTGTACGTGTGTGTACATGTAGGTGTGTGTATGTGTGTGCATGTTCTGAAGGGACACAGCCCACTATTTTGCAGTTTTATCTTGATCCCATTTATTACATAGTTTAGATAATGTTGGCTTAGGGTGTGGTCCCCTTCAACTTCCATTTTTCACCCATGAAGACTTCGCTCTTGGGGCTGGGTGGGTGCTCAGCTCCCTCTCTCTGGTCAGTCAGCCACCTCTGCCCTCCCTTCCCTTAGTCCTTGCCGACTCCTGTGTCTCCTTCCATCTGCCATTCTTCCTCTCTTACATTTCTCCCTGTTCCCTTTCCTCTGGTTGCTTCCCCCTGAAACATAGTGGATGAGAGGGTCTGGTGTGTCTGGTGAATGGCAACAAAATAGGCATGACAGCAAAGTGGGGTGGGAGGCCCCAACAGAGGTGACTTAGAGGCCCTGGGGCCAGGATCACACTTTGCTCGCCACATACAGGAAACCAGCATGGTCATTCGGCTGAGAGAAATGTGGGTACAATTGTTTTAGAATAGTCTTCCAGGAAGCAGAGCAAAAAGGTTGGCTGGGAGAGCTTAGGCCTGCAGGCAGAAACCTGGCTGTGGGCACCTTGGGTGAGAGGTGGGGATCAGACAGATCACTGGACAGATAGAGGGGTTGTTGGTGCTCCCAGAGGTGGCAGAGCCGGGATTTTCTCCAGATAGCGGGCATCAGTACTTGTGGGCCTACTTCCCTGAGCCACTGGGTTGGACTTGAGTCTTTATGGACACCTGGAATATCCAGCTGTGGACATATTCAGCTGTGACATCAGACCAGGTCCTCCTCCTCTGCTCGCTGCTGACACCCGGCTCCAGGCTGAGCCTATCTGTCTCAATAGGAACTCGGTGAAGGCTGCTTCCTCTGCTGCACGACATTCTCGTTCTCCCAGACTCTCCTTTCTCCCTGACACACTTGCAACAGAAATTCCAGTCACACAGTTCTCCTTGGCTAGCATCCGAGACTTTCTAAGATAAGAGCCTACAATTTACAACCTTGCCTCCTATAGCATCTGCCCCTCCCTCCATGACAAAAAGTGTTAGGGTAGGAGACAGAGCCTGGTCATCTTTACAGCTCTATATGTGGACCACCGTGAATGATGAGTCATTTCCTGTGGGTCCCCAAGGGGAAACATGTGGCCCCACCCACCTGTGCTGACTTTCACTGGGCTCAGAATCCCAAAGGGAAGGAATGAGGCCCTGGCCACAGTAGCCTGGTGCTAGGCTGGGGCTGCGTATGAAAGTAGCCTGATGCCAGGTGGCTGAGATGGACAGCAGGTTCCCAGGGAGTGGGCATCACGTGGATACAGAGGGGTTGGGCAGTGGCCAGACTCAGCCTCGGATCTTGAAGAGAACAGAGCATAAGGCTATCCTTGAATATGCCCCTCTACAGCCCCAAGGGACATCTTTAGGTTCTCAGAAGGAGGTAGTTTTAAGGTCAAATGGAAAGAGCTGTGTCCTTAAGAAGTTATTCTGCTGGGAAAATGGCAGAAATAAGAAAGAGAGATTGCACAGGCAGCTCTGAGGGCACCTTTCTCCCCTGCGCAGAGCTCTGGGAAGGAAGGGGTGAGTGGTCTTAGGAGAAACAGGGGCCTTCAGCGTCCGAGTGGCAGCCAGAGTGTCCCATGAGCAGGGCAGTGGAGGACAGAGGTCTCAGAAAGAAGGTGAAATGACCCAGACGTGGTGGGGAAGCTGCGAGAGAGAGCCTCCTAGGGCTGCTCCGCTGGATGTGGTAGAATGCGGGGAACAAGGTTCAAGCCCCCAGAAGAAAGAAATCTGGCTTGGGGCCTGGGGACGTTCATGTGGCCATCCGAGAGCCTCTTGCTCTGATCTGGGTGGGAGAGTGACTTATAAATGTGTTACTGATTCTGTGGGTCTGGTGACAAAATTCTGAACCTGCAATGGAAACCAGATCCAAATTTTAGACAAAGACTATTTGCCAAAAAAACCAGAACGAGAAGGATCTTATCAGAAGCATATTGATTACCTGTATACACTATAATGTGTTTCTGCATGTGGTTTTCTAAAGTAGATTATTCTTCATTACCTGGACAGAAATACCAGTTCCCTCATCTTTTTTTTTAAAGAAATAATTTTGTTGAAGCGTAATTATGTATAAAATTGTATAGTTTAAAATATATTTCATCAGTTTTGATATATATGTTTATGTATATGTATGTGTACACGGACATATAAATTCTTGTGAACCATGTCCATAATTAAGACAGTGAACATATCCATCACCCCCAAAAGTTCCTCATGTCCATTTGTAATGTGTCCCTCAATCTCCTACCCCCTGCTTCACACTGCCATCTGGAAACTCCCTGAACATTAACCTGGCGCACTCATAGGGCTCACCTCTACTTCTTTCCTCTCTCTCAGGGATCATTCTTCTTTGTCGTCCAACGTCTTGAGTATCATTGTTTCATATCTTTTGTCTGCATTTTTGGTTGTTTCACTTCAGAAAGTAAACCTGGTCTCTGTAAGTCCATCTTGAATCATTCCGGGCAACTCTACCAGAAATAGTTCGTTCTCCCCTTCAATTCAGAAGGTCTAAATCATGCTGTGGTTGATTGTCTTGAGTATCCATCCTGTGAGAGAAACTTTTGTTCATCCATTCACTCAACAAATATAATTGAGGATATACCCTGTGTGGAGCTCTCTGGCATTGAAAATACAGTGATGAGCAAGACAGATAATGTCCCTGCCCCCAGAAGTCCCTGTCAAGTGGAGAACACAGCCACCTCAAGAGGCAGAGTTCCAAGACAGGAGATGTGAGAGGTAGTCATGACTGTTCTATGAGAGCCTGTCCCCAGCTGACTGTGGATGCTCTTAGGGTCCTGTTTCACATCTCCTTAACCCACATTCACCTACAGTCATATGGAGAGCTCCACATGAGCTCAGTCCCACTTCAGATGCACCTTGCACCTATGTTTGTCTGCCTCAGGCCTTCCCTGCAGCTTCAGAACCCACATACTTGCAAACAAGAGCACCTCAGTAGTACAGCTTGGGTAGGGGGTTTATTGGTCCTGTCAGTCCTTAACCAGTGGGAGATGGAGATGTGATAAATGACTCCACTTCCTGTCATTTAGATGGATAGTCCTGGGGGCATTCCATGTGCTTCTCAGAGGTCCTGTCAGGTTGAAGCCGCCCGCAACCGATGGCTATAATTACATTGGCGTTCATTACATTGGCTTTTCTCTTGCTGACTTGCTTTTTCCAAATCTTCCCTCCGACTTTCTTGGATTACTTATTACATAAACTGCCTGCATCTAAGTCCTTGTCTTAGACTCTGCTTTCAAGGGACTTAAGGCTTATACTTAACTAAATTTAGTACAAGATTCTGAGAGATTTTTCAAGAGCCCATTTTACAGATAAGAAAAATCAAGACTTGATTTTGACCCTTGTGCCTCAAGTGCAGGGTGCTGGGTTCACAAGAGCAGATGCATGACCTGTCCTCAAGGAGCTCAGACATTAGGGGCAGAGAGCAACAGGCTGGCAATGCGGCAATGAGGCAATGGGGCACAACAGGGGTCTAGGATTGTCAGGTCTAGAAGGGGCACCCAAGAGGGAGAGGCCAGTGTGTTCTGCCAGGGGAGGGAAGGAAACCCCAACCTGAGGGGCCATGGCACAAAGATCTACAAGAGCCCCTAGGCAGGGTCATATTGGCAGGCAGGAAGCAGAAGCATGGAAGTGAGAGGTGTCAAGAGGGAGTTGAAGGTAAAGCGTGGGGAGGGGGAGGCGGACCCAGACCTTACCTCTCTTCTGAATTCTGCCTGCAGTGTCAAGGAAGCTGGGCCTGGCAGTGGGAACCATGAAAGGTTTTTAAGTGGGTCAGTGGTTTCAACTTCAGGAGGCATCGCACTCACTCGCGACCTATTAAAACAAACTGTCGGGCCTTGGCCTGGAGTTGCTGAATCAGTGGGTCTGAGATGAGTCCTGATGATTAACATGTTTTACCAGTTCCCAGGAGATGTGATGCTGGTGGTCTGGGAACCACACTTAAGAACCACTGAAGCAGGGAGGTGAAGTGCTCAGGTTTTCACTGCGATTGACTAGAGAGGGACTACCTGGGTCAGAGAGGCAGGCTTGAAGGCTGTTGATGGAGTGATGATTCAGGGCGGCCCAGAAAGGGCCACCACATGGATGGGGATGGGCAGAGGACAAGGAGAGGGGGAAATGTTCAGGAGAACCAATGCAAAGAAATTCAGTGGTGTGCGGGAAGTATAACTTATGAATCCAACTAGATCTTGTCACCAGCTTAAATCTGCAGACCAAGAATCAGTGTGTCCAACCAAGGAAACTGCACTGAGCTGCAGACAAACCCACCTCTCCCTTATTCCTTCCTCCTTTCTCCATCGAATCAGAAGAGCCACTGGAATTGTTCAAAGAGGAAATGCCGCAAGGAGGATAAAGTGGGATGATAAAGTGAAATGAACGAGACAAGCAGAGAATCGATCACTACTGGAATCCAAGATCAGGAGAGCCGCTAGACAGAGGGGTGGAGAGGGGGACAGACAGACAGACCAGAACTGCCAAAGCAGATCTGCCCTTAGCAGTAGAAATAGAGTCCAAGAAAAATGCTAAGCGCTAAGAAGAACCAGAGAACACCCGCAAGAGGAGGCATTCAGCCCTTCCCCAGGACACCTTGCACATGAACATGTGGAACATGCGCAAGTCCCTAGGGTAGAGGACACATCAGATGTGACCATCACTGCAACAACCCAGTGCCCGAGGTAAGCGCTCAGCACACCCGAGCTGTGGGTAGGTGACAGGACCAGGGTTCTCCCATCGAGGGGAGGAAGGCTGAAGAAGGACTGGGCATCCTCCAGTCTGGGTTCTTCTGCTTTGCCCCTGGTGTGGCCCTGCCCCATCCCTCCCTCAACCCACATTCCTGGCGGTGATGGCAGCCAACTCCTCTCTTGGGCAAGCTACCCAAGGGGTAGCAGATGATTAGGTGCATGGGAGGCAAGTTCATTTATCCCTCTGGGAAAGAATGAATAATGATTCTAAAAAGAAGGCAGAAAGACTTTCTGCCCTTCTCCCCCACAGAGTGGGCCAAGCCAAGACAGGGAAAAGGTGCAGCTTGGCAGGACCAGAATCGTAGACGAAAGTGTCTTCTCCAGGGAGAAAATTGCACCACGAGGCCTCATTAGCACTATTAAAATGCAGGGCTGACAAGTGAATGTCCACGGTGATTTCCCTGTGGCTGCAGCGCTGTGCTGAGCTGTTGGAAGCCCGAGTCTCCTTCTCCTGCTGCTGCTCGCCTGTGACCCGCGCTGCCCCCTCCTGCCCGCCCCTGCCAGGCTCCAAGCTGCTGCCCAGGCACAGCGTGGGCCTGGTGGCCAGCGGCCTGGCAGAAGTTCAGCTGCCGGGAGGGAAGGGCCTTTGGGGAGTGTGGCCATGCAGTGGGCACGAAGGTCACAGACGGACAGAGCTTTGTTCTCTGTCCTCAGCTGTGGGTGCCTGCGTGTGCATGATTACCCAAACCCAGGATTCCAGGGAGCATTCTTTCTTCTGCATGTCTGTCAGCAGCTCTCTGGCTGGTTGTCTTCTTGTGGTCCTCCTGAGCTGATCTCTATATACAGGCCCTCTCCACTCGTTCCCTTTGCATCTGTCACCGCTCTATTTACAGTTTCTTTTTCTCTATATTTATCCCAGCTCTCTTCCCCCTCATTGTCTCCCTGCGGTCAATGCCTCGCTCCATGGGCACTGGTCGTTAACTCCTGGGTCTTCCAAGCTAGCAGCATGCAGGCTGAAATTCCATCCCTCTCATGGTCCACATGACGCAGGGCTTCTGACACTGAGAACTCCCGTTCCCCAGGGGCCTCTGGAGTTGGAAAGTTGACCTAAAGGCAGTGATGCCACCCTCAGGCCATGGTCCATCACTTGGAGAGGGAGCCAGTCCCTCCTGAGCCCACTGCGCCTCACTCAAGGCCGTGGTCCTGGGTAATTCACATGCACAGTCAGGCGCAGACCTCAGACTGGCCTTCTGAGAGCCGGTTTCCTATTCTATCCTCATCATGGGCCTTGGAGGTAGGTGGGTATGACACAGGGATGTTTACAAATGAGAAAGCAATGGTCCAGAGATGTGAGGTAATCAACTGTGGGGGTGGGGCGTGGTTCTCGGTCTGGGGCCCCTCTCTCGGCCACTTTGCAATACTGCCTCGGGACTGTGGGGTGGGCGATGGGTGTGTGTGTGCATATTATATGTCTATGAGGTTTGCATGTGCTCACATGTGGGGATTAGGTGAATGAGATCCGGCCATGAGTGTTGTGAGATCTAGTTTTTCTCTTTAGGGAGCCCCTCAGGACAGGGTAAAACTCTCCTTTCAATCTTTTCTGAAAATGTGACAAAATAACATCCCTGAGCCCAAAAGACTTGCCCAGTATGAGGCCCGCTCCTCTTGGCTGGCACTCTGTCTGCATCACCCCCCACCCCCACAACACACACACACACACACACACACAAACACACACACACACACACACACACACCACACAGAGTCAGGTCATATACGGTAATTGGGGCAGAGCGAGTCAGGCCGGGAGCAGAGTCCTCCCTACCTCAAGTTGCCCTTGAGGCCTTGTCCTCTGGTGCCCTGAGGCCGTCTCCGGCTGGGCCCCTGACAGCCGTGGACAGTGGGCTCATGTCAGGGGTCCTGGCCTGTGTGTGGTAGCCCATGAGGAATCTCCTCAGACGGCCAGCGCTCTCTTCCAGGCTTTAGCAAAGACATAGCTCATCTTGTCAGTAGGAGGACTGCCCCAAGGTGAGGAGGGTCTGCTCTTCCTTAAACTCCTGCTTTTTTATCGGGTAGTGGTTCTTTCTCCCATGTGCAGCAATCTGGGTTTATGGCCATGCCCAAGGCCTCAGGATGCCCAGCCCAGGTTTTCTAACTGTATCCTTGACACTCCCAGCCTGCCCAAGAAAGAGATGCTTCAGTGACAGCTCAACCAGGGCGGAGACGACATATTCAGACATGGGCGTTTGCTTACTCTCTTCTGATCAGGGTAGCTCTGATTTAGATCTGCAAATGGGACTTTTTCTAAGAGCTGGAGTAGGCCTGCACCCCGACTTGTGCCACATTTTAATTTGTTTTCTTAAAAAGGCCTCCAGATACTCCGAACCCCAAGACTCTTAGTTAGGAACAGGCAAACTTTTAGTTCCTCAAAATCCTCCCTCCTGTCCTATGGGTCTGGGAAAAGCAGACCACAAGAGGCCTGGTTCTCAGGGACTGCGTGGATCATGCTGAAAGAACTCTCCAGGTCTTGCTGCTCCAGGGTTCCCTCCTCTCCATGAGTGTCTTGACCAGAACTCATGAGGCCTCTTAGGTGTACGAGGGTGAGCTCAGCTGGTTCTGACCTTGGAGGAGGGGTGCTGAGCCATGTGGCTTCTGAGGGCTAGTTTGTGGAATGCAGCAAGTGTGCAGCAAGGGAGAAATGAGAGTGCCTCACCTCCCCACCATCATATAGCTCCTTCTAGAGTCCTGAGTCCTGAGCTCTGGGTGCCCTGGGCCCTTCCAGAAGCAGAGGAGTCTTGCCCATATCCAGAGCTGCCCTCTGGTGGACAGTGTGTGAAGGGTGGTCAGCATCTCTCAGCTCCTAGGGCCCATTTACGGGGCTCTGAGGGATATCAGGGTGGGGGCTGCCGTATTATATGCATAAAGCAATTTGACTTGAGGGCTGTGGCAGGGTTGACTTGGCCTCTAGGGTAGAGACATCACCCCCTCCTTCTTCAATCACCTGTGCCAGACTTGGGCCTCTCCACAGAGCAGATCTTCACCCAGCCCTGCTCAGGAATCTCTTCCCTGTTTGGCTGTGGACAAATCTCAGTTTCTTTGTCCTTCCTTCAGTCTAGCTCCCACAGGGAGGAGATCCAGAGAGGAAGCCCAGACTTGTAACTGACCCCACAGTCAGGAAGCCTATTCAGTATAGCAGTCCTGGAATAAAGTTTCACTCAACGTTGTTTTGCTGTAACATTGTTTAGGAAAAAAGTCAATTCCTGGCTTGGGCCACTATCTGTGCAGAGTTTATACTTTCTCTGAATGTCGGTCTGGGTTTACCTCTGGGGACTCTGGGTTCCTTCCACACCCAAAAGATGTATACGTTAGGTTAATTGGAATTCTCAGTTGTCCCAGTCAGAATGACTGTGTGTGTGTGTGTGTGTGTGTGTGTGTGTGTGTATGTGTGTGTGTGAGCGAGAGAGAGAGAGCGAGAGAGAGAGAGAGAGGTCCTCCCGTGATGGAAGGCATCCCTTCCAGGGTGGGTTCCTGCTTTGACAGGAGTAGTGGGATGGGCTCCAGACACCTCCAACTTGAGTGGGAATAAGTGGGTGGAGACAGGGTAGAAAGCAAAGAAGGCAGCAGAGGTAGGAGCATCAGGATGTCTTTGTCTCTGAGGCAAAGATGGGACCCTTCCACAGTTACCTACGCCAGCAGGTGAAGCAGATCCCAGGTCAGGCTTGGGGGTGAGCCTGAGGAAAGAAAGGTGTCCCTGAAGGGGAGCTGAAGACAACCTGGAGACCATGTGGGCATGGGGACTGAGGACATTAAGAAGACTCTCCTCGTGTGAAGAAAAGGAGAGAAGTAGGATGGTAAGGGGAGAGGTAGTGAGTCAGGGATGGGCCAGTTTTTAAGATGGAGGAGAATTAGATAGAACTGTAGCTTTAGTGGAAAAATCAGAGAACAAGGGAGATTTGGGGTGTGGAAGTGAGCAGAGGGACTCTGCAGGGCTGGAAGTGGACAGGAGCACCCTGGCACTGGGTAAGAGGAGAGGGTTTTACTCCACATAAAACTCTGGGCCCAGGTGAGGGGGCAAGGGAGCAGGGAGTCACGCATGCCAGGATCTGGGGTGGACCGGGCATGAGGTGGCTCTGCCTTGTGTGTGTGACTGTGAGCTCGCTGGGGCAGTCACGGTAGCCAGGGTAATTGTGTAGAGATGGGGTAACAAAGATAAAAGCAGTTAAAAGGACAATTTGTCTGTGACAGCCTCCATTGATCATAGCTGTGGGAACAATTATTGACCGTTTTATGGGTTGCTGTGGTAAAAATATGTGACCCAAGTGTCAGTTGGAGCCTCTTTGCGCCTGGGAGTGTGGATGAGATAGACCCAAACCTACTTCAATTGCACAGTATATGGGAGTCACCCCTCTCTGGCCCCTCCCTCCTCCATACACACACAGACACACACCTGCTGCAGATATCTGGACATGACCATTTATGGCCACTAATCTCAGACCTGCTTGTGTCATCTTAACAGCTACACAAAGGAAGCCTCTCCTCGGCTCTCTCCAGAGACTAGATCCCCACCCGTATCCCTGAGCAGCTCAGGCTTCTTAAAGGTTATTGAGGAGACGGAGGAGATGGGCCAGTGCAGGTCAGGGCCAAACTCTGTAGCCCCCACTACTGCTGCTTCTCTTCCAAACCCCCCGTGGGAGCGTCACACCAGCCCGCTCCATCTCCATCCACTCCCAGGTCATCCCCTCTCGCCTACCTCTCACATCTGCCTCCTCCTTCTCCCCTGCCTTTTAGATTCTCCCCAGGCAGGATCCCCCTACCCTGAGACCCCGAATCCAGCAGACGTGTATCAAGAAATTCTTCCCCTCAAAGACAGTCTGTTCTGTCAGGAGATTACACTGAGTCCATTTTTACCTCCTATTTGTTAGTCATGTTTCAGGTCAGCTTTGTTTTAGGCAGCCCTTCTGTGTGTACACTCTTGCATGTGTTGCATTATCTACCACTGATAGGGCCTGCTGACTTCACGGTCATAGGGTCACTTGATCATGTCCCCCAGAGGAGATAGAGACACCTCCTGTTTCTCCACACAGAGGAAGGCTTCAGGCCAAGGGCCAGGGCTTTAGCCTCTGCTGCCCTGCTGACGGTGTGCCTTGGGTGAGGGTGTGCCTGAGGAGGATGCTGACTGCCCCTCACAGTCTTCGTTGCACGACCCCTTCCAGATGCTTCTAGACCCACTTGTTCTAATTCAATACCCTAGACCCCTAGACATGGCCCTGGTAGCGCCCCTTGGCGCTATGAGATTGAAAGACCCATTTGGTCAGGGACCAAATGGTCAGGGAGCACGGCGCCCTGAACTAGCCTGGGACCATTCCCTGGGCATCATTTCTCTTTGTGTTCTTTGCCATCCAAACTTTGGGCTGCCCCAGTCAATGGCAGCTCCGTCTCTCCTGCGGTGGTGCACACACTGAAACCCAGGGCCCCCGGATCTATGCTGATTTGACACACAAAGGATTTCCCATTCCTCTGGGAGCTCAGCTTCAGCTTTAGGGTTGTGTCAGAGATGGCCTGTGGTCCCTTTAGCCCTCAGATCACCCCTGAGTGTATTTCCCTAAAAGATGGATTTATTGTTACAAAAGAGCAGGGAAATACCCTGTTCATTAATTCATATATCCCGCAATTTCTTCTGCAGTAGGTAAAATGGTGATCTCCCGTCTCAAAAAAGAGACACAGTTCCAATCTCTGGTACCTGAGAATATGATCTTATTTTTAAAAAGTGCTTTGCAGAGGTCATGAACTGAATGACTTTTGAGATGAGATCATCCTGGATTAAGCAACTGACCCTAAACCCAATGACAAGTGTCCCTATAAGGGACAGAAGAGGGGAAGATGCTGGGAGGAGGTGGAGGCCGCGTGAAGATGAAGGCAGAGCATGGAGCTGTGTAGTTGCAAGGTGAGGAACAGCTGGCGTCACCAGAAAGAGGCAAAGGAACAGATTTTCCTTTAGAACTTCCAGAAGGCATGTAGCCCTGCTGACACCATGATTTGGATTTTTGATCCCCAGAACCATGAGATTGTCAATGTATGCCTTTAAGTCACAAAGTTTGTAATAATTTTTTTTTGCAGTAGTAATAGAAAAGGAATACAGTCCCTTGACCAAATGGGTCTTTCAATCTCATAGTAACAGTGATCCTCTTTGGTTGGGATCTGTAACTTCATGAGAACCAGGGCCCTTTCTGGCCAACTCATTGGTGTTTGTGCATGAAGAGGCTGGTACAGAGGACTTACCTTTGCCTCTGGCATCATCACCCACTGGATTTTCCTGGCAAGGGAAACCTCCACCTCCCCCAGGGCTGCCTACACGAGACCATTAGTATTGCAACATCAGGAAAGCAATCCAAAACAGCAGGAAAAAGGCAGGCCCTGACGTTGACTTACAGCACCTGGATTTTACTGGAAGCAAGTGAAACCTGACTTGGAGGGCAACGGTATGGAAAGGCTCCTGGTTTAAATGGTGGCTGCTGTGGGAGGAAGGGACGATAAGTGGCTTTTCCAATATTCAGATATTTATGTAAGGGGCAGAGGACTCTGGCATGGGCACGTGAGAAGGAAAGACTTTTGGGACAGGCAACTATACAAGGGTAAGTGTGGTCATGATTAGTGCACCTAGACTGCTGAGGGCAGGGATGACAATAACTGTCCTAATAAAAGAGGACTAACTGGTAGGATTTATTGACTGTTTAAGATGTGCCAGGCATCCTTCGAAACATCTAACACACACCTTTTTTTTTCTTTTTTTTTAATGATGTATTTATTTATACATATAAGAGCAGCGTGCAGGCCAGAGGTGTTGGGGGTGGGTGAGAGGATTCATCAGAGACAGAGTGGGGAGCAGAACAGGCAGATTAACTGAAATACACTACTGAGGGGAGCAGCGGGCGAGGCAGGAGAGGTCTGCTGTGCCATGTAGGAATCTCCCTGGCTGGGGATCGAACTTGTGCTGCAGTGGCTCTGAATAGCTTCATAGGCTGCGACTTAACCCCTTGCGCCACCTAGAAGGCCTGTGTAGCACACACTTTTTAATCTTCGCAATAACTTACAAGTTGCCTTCATTATCCCTTTTTGCACATGGAAAACTAGAGCACAGAGAAGTTAAATAGCTGGTGGAGGGGGGGATTAGAACTCAAGATGAACCGACTTTAGGGTATGAATTCTGACTTTAGGGTATGAATTCTTAAGTCAAATGTAAAAATACTAATTTGCATCATCTATGTAGATTTGCATCTACATAGAACAGCACACAGTAATCCTTGTCTCTATTCTTCAGATGAGGAAACTTAGGTTAAGAGACTGCTCCATGGAAAAGTCACCACTGCCACTTCTGTTCAAACTCTATTTGGTATATTTGCAAAGAGGATGGCCCGGATCTAGTGTTATGGGACAGTAAATAGGATAATTGCGAGGGTTAGCATTGGTCCAGCAATTACTAAGTGCCTGCCAGGGATGGTGTCCCTGTATTACCATGTGCTCATCTACACCTGATAATAATGTCATGCTGTGGAGATCAGAGCTGGTAAGCCACGTGTTTGAAGTCACGCAGTTATAGGAGCTGGTAGCCAACCCAGAGCAAGAAACTCTCACAGGTTTTTGTCAGGAGAGGAGCTCAGCATTCAATGCAAACTGCTTCCTTACCACTACTGACAGACCCAGATGGGAGGGTGCTGCCCTGGGGCCCCTCTCAGCTGGCGGGTATTTCTGCAGGATAATGGGGAATCATGCTAGCTTCACACCTCAGTGACCGCAGTGGGCTTTCCCTGCACAGCACTGCTGAATTCTCAGGCTAAGGCCCTCAGAGTTCTAAATCTTTTTTGTTTTTTAAGATTTATTTATTTATGCATACAAGCTGGGGTGTAGGCCAGAAGTGTGTGTGTGGTAGGGGAGAGGATTCACCAGACACAGGGTGGGCAGCAGAACAGGCAGATCGACTGAAATACACTGCTGAGGGGAACAGCGAAACAGGAGACGTCTGCTGCGCCATGTGGGAAGCTCCCTGGCCGGTATCAAACTTGTGCTGCAGTGGCTGTGGATAGCTTCATAGAGCTGTGACTTAACTCTCTGCACCACCAGGGAGGCCCAGAGTTTTAATTCTTTAGAATGACTAGACCATTGCTTAAAAAGCTGTTGTTAAGAAAAAAAAAAAAAGGTGATTTTGTTTGTTTGTTTTGACCTCTTAAAAGATAGCATTCTTAGGCAAAAGCACTATAGCTTTTTGTTTGAGGAAGGACCTGAAGCCAGCTTCCACCCTCCCTGGGGTGATTCCTCTGCTCCCCCTCTGCTCCCGCCCACTGAGTGCTCACACAGCGCTGCCCCCTGAGCATGCAAGCTGCCCTTGGCTGCCCACCAAACCCTGCCCAAGCGTTTTCCCAACATGGTCCTCTAATTAAATCTTCAGGGTTTTTTGTTTTCATAAACATGAATATGGAAAATGAAGGTGGCTGGGAGAGGACGTGATGTGGAATGTAGCCACTGTAACCTGGAGAGGAAGCCGTGGCTGGGACTCCCTCCTACAAAATGTGCCTACCATGGGGTTTCCTGGACACCCCCTTGTCATTGTGTAACCATTGGGGGAGACTTTAGAGAGGATGGCTGCGGTGGGCGGCAGGAGGAGAAGTGGTGTCCTCTGATTCATCTTAAATCTGAGTCAAGAAAATTTCATTTTGTTCAAAAGGGAAAGGAAAACAGTGCTTTGGTGAGGGGGTCACAGGCAAAGGCACTGCCTATACTCTGGGGGTATCATGAGAGTGGGGGAAGGGATCTGGTAGCCTCTGAACACTCTGTCCACAGGGTCCTGACATTAGCCCTTCAGATTTGTCTGGATGATTTAGAATAGAATTTGCCAAGATGTGCCTCTTGGTCACGCTCTTATTTTTCTTCTATATGTAAATTCTCCAATGTGCAGAGCCCCTTCTCCTCTGGCCCCAAGACACAGATGTGACTGGGAGGGTTTCTCGAAGTTGCCAGTCACTACCCTGAAAGCCAGCAGAACCCTGGGGAATCTTCTCTATACTTACCTAAAGCACAGAACATTCCTAACTCTCCACCAGCTCTTTGTATTCTTCCTGCAGGAGCGAAATCTTCCAGTAGTTCTTATTCTGAGGCTTAGCAGAGTCACCACATTTTGTAACTAGTGGGGCAGAATGAGACGTGGGAAACCTTGACATTGACCCCTCTGCCTATGTATAGCTTCTGATGTGAGACCAACAGATACAAGGATGCACTGCCATGAAGGTAACTTGCCTACAGCATGATTAATGCAGCCATAGAGGCCCAGCTTATAGGTCTAGTCTTTGTAAATATTGGAGGCCTCAAGGCAGTCATCCTGAGAGAGGCCCAGTGCATGCCTTCCTAGGGAGCTACCTTGGGGTGAGCTTGGCTGAAGGTGAGTATTGTATCAAGAGGGGAATTTCTCCCCTTCACTGGGCCATTTTCTTCAGGATCTGGGCCAAGAAACACTGTGCTTCTCCCTACAACCCAATTTGGCACAAGTGCCCAAGAGTGGGGTTGCAGGGAGTTATAAGTTGAATTGCATCTACCCTTCTCAACGAAAATGCTGAAGTCTTAACGCCCAGTACCTTAGAATGTGACCTTATGTGGAAATCAAGTATTTAAGGAATTAAGTGAAAATGAAGTCATTAGGTTGGTTCCTAATTCAATGTGAGTGCTGACCTTATCTGAAGGGAGGATTTGGGCAGAGATCTGTGTACAGGGCGATGATAGGAAGCCAAGGGGAGGAGGGATGTCTGCCAACCAGGGAGACAGGGCTGGGACAGACTCTTCTTCACAGCCTCTGCTTGTGTGAGGACCTAGATGCTTTTGAGTGCCCAGTCTCCAGGACCATGAGAAAATACTTCAGTTGACTAAACCGCCCAGTTTGTTATGACAGCTCTTGCAAACTAATCCAAATAACTTTATCCACTGAAACAAAACAAAACAAAATTTGCTAACATTTCAGGACCCAGAGAGTAAGTGGGGATGAGAGGTTCTTGCTCGGGGGTACAGGGCTCACTGTGCAACCTTGACAGTTTGCATGTGTGAAATTTCTAATCATGGGGCCTCCCTGGTTGTGCACGGGGTTAAGTCTCTGCATTATGAAGCTGTCTGCGGCCAGCAGCTGCTGCAGCATAATTCAATCCCCAGCCAGGGAGCTTCCCACATGGCACAGCAGACCTCGCCTGTGTCACCCGCTGCTCCCCTCAGCAGTGTATTTCGGTCAGTCTACCTGTTCTGCTCCCCACTCTGTCTCTGGTGAATCCTCTCACCCCCCATACCTCTGGCCTACGTAAGTATGCAGCTCTTGTATGCATAATTAAATAAATCTTTAAAAAAAAAGAAGTTTCTAATTGTGAATAAGCAGGCCAAGACAGCTTACCAAAGCAAATCAGAGGGTAGGAACAGTTTCATCATCCATTTTAAAAAGTAGTTTATAAGACTCATTAAAAATTGTGGCCTTTGTATAGTTCAGGGCTATGTTTTGAAGTTCCATATCTGGGACTACATAATTTAGAGGTTTTAGAAGGTCAGTATTCTAATATTTATTAGGTTTCTATGACAGATACTGTCATATCTTGTTTAATTTTCCAACAAACCTGCTTAGTAGAGAGCTTTATCCCTGTTTTGAGATAACACGGAGAATCAGCGGGACTAAGTTACTTTCCTGAACTCACACAGTTATCTGTGTGATGGAGGAACAGCTACCTCCAAATCATGCTTTCTTTTCAGATGAAAAAGCTTCCTGTGAATCAAGGGCCTCCAATAGATATATGAGATGTTGACCTTGGTGCCCCTCATCTTGATCTTTGGCTTTAGGATAAGTGATCAATTTTAGTAACACCCTGTTCTTAGTGATCCAATGAATCCTTCTCTGCATGTGACAAACCTGCTTTTAGTGGACTTTGACTCAGTCCATTTCTTGGGGTACCAGCTCACAGGACACGAGGTAGAGTAACAAGGACTGTGGATCAACACCTCCTTTACAGGGCAGCCCAAGGGGGTCCAGTGGCTGTGCAGCATACTCTGTTGGCAGGTGAAGAACAAGTTGAGAGCAAGTTGTCTAGAGAGTGGCAATTTAAAAGCTCGTGGTAGAACTACAGCCTGCCGCTGGTCGTGGTCCAACAAGCCAGTCTAGCGCCTTATCCGCCTTCAGTGTCAAGTAGCTGCATGTGTTCCCGTGTTCCTGGTCTTTTCATGAAAGTGAGCACTTGCTGGTGAGACTTCAGGGGTGCTCCCCCATGTTCAGGTTGGGGGTCTTCTCTCTAAAGCCTCCAGGCCACCCTTGCTTTGTCCGTGCCTGGACAGCAGTGCTGGCTCCTTTTGTCCTGACGCTGTGGGCAGGATGTGAGAATCTCTGCCTTGTTGTGTAGCACTAACTTATGTCTGTTGTTGGGTTCTCTTCTAGATCCACCCTGGTTCCTGTTGCAGACCCAGCTCCTGTCCTGGAGCCGCTCCCAAGGGCTGAGATGCCCCTAGTCACTGGGTTTTCACTTCAGCAGCATTTATCTTTGGTGCCCAGTCCATGTTTTGTCACAAAGGGTCAGCATGCAGAATTTGGCAAGGGCTTGCTTCCCCAAACCTGTCATCTACCCTGTCCCACTGCCGTTTACTCCCGCCACAAAATTAATCTTCAGTTCATCCGATTTTCTTGTTACCACTTTTCAATTTAGTCTCCAGATTTTTCTTCTGACCGAGAAATCATCTCCTCGCCACCCTCTCTTCATCTGCAGTCATACCACTATCCCTGGACTTATTGTTTTATAAACATCAATAACTTATAGAATAAACTCAGCTGCACGACCTCGAGGGCACTGCCCCCTTTGAGCGTGGGCCACATCCTCTGTCCAAGGTCTGTGTCCTCCAGGGAGTATTTGTACATGGTTGACTTCACCGAAGCCTGGGAGTACCTTCAGAATACTTTAGTGTTTCTCTCCCTTGGGGATTCATTATATGGCAGGGTAGTTGTTCTCTGACTTGAGGGAGTGTCAGAACCACCTGAGTCTTACTAAAGCCAGATTGCTGGGCTTCTGAGCCAGTGGGTCTGGCAGGAGCCTGGGAATGTGCATTTCTAAGAAGTTCCAAAAGCACATCTTGAGAATCACTATGGCAGTGTATGTATAAGGTATTCAAATCCCACCTAATTTGAATGTGGGCTAATATCTCATTATCTCATGTTGTCCATACATCCAGCAGATACTAATCTCCTATGGTCACAGCCAGAGGATGAAATGGTGACATGGTCCTGACTCCTGCCTTCACAGACAATGAGACAGACCAACTCTGCAAGCTATGGGAGGGGAAGTACAGGTTGCTCCTGAACATCAGAGCAGGATCCCAGCCCAGTCTGCTGTGTGAATAAGGGGATAAAGAGGAAGGTATAAGTCCAGTAAGGCTTCCTGGAGGAAGTGGCATCTATGCTGAATCTTCAAACAGAAGTAGGTATGAGACAGAGGAGGTCAGAAAAAGATTATGTTCCAGGTAGAGGAGAATGCATGTAAAAAGGCCTGGGGAAAGCGATAGAATGGAGTAATGTGGAAACTGGTAGAAGTTCAGTAGGCAGTGGGGAGGAGGGTGTCTGTGTGTGAGAGGAGGAGGGGAGTAGGGATAGGGCCTGGAGGCTAGAGTTGGGGCTAGGGGAGAGGCTCCCCATGTAGTCCTTGGACTAATAGTATCAGCATCACTTGGGAACTTACTAGAAACGCAAATTTTCTGACCCCACCATAGACCTTTTGAGTCAGAAACTCTGGGGTGGGGCCCAGCTATCTCTGTTTTAACAAGCCTTCTGGGTGATTGTGATGCAGCTCAAGTTTAAGGATTTAAGTACTTGCACAGAGAAGTAGGCAGGAGCTGGATAGAGGCCATATGAACCCTAGTAGGGCATCTGGATTTGCTCCTACAGTACCCACAGCACAGAATCATTTTCCAATAAACACATACTTGCTGAATGAACAAACAGGTAAAAGAATTTAATCAGGATATAATGGACTTACTTGCATTTTTTAGGGAACTTTGGCTGGTGTCTGGAGAGTGTCTTCCACAATAATATGTCTGTGCATTTCTTTATCCTTGGCTTCGTTGTTCCTTCATTGAAGTAAGGTCTAGGGGTCATAGTCACATGGGTCAGAGGTGAAAGTGATCAGAAGGCTGAGCCTGGCCCCCCATGACTTTCAGATATGTTATTAACATGCACCTACAACATAATCAACTTGTGTGTGGGAAAAAAGGGTGCTCTGTTTGGTGAAATGTTCTAGATAGCTGAGGTTGAGTGTGCTTCTACTAGGAAAGTCTTTGGTATCAGAGCCCTTCTCTTTTTGTGGGCTGGGGAATCTATCACCCCTGAGCTCTTCCTCTTCTTGCAGCTCTGAGGGTAGAGTGTCAGGGAAGCTGATCCAAGAAGCCCTCTGGGATGCAGCAGAGTCTCCAAGGCTGAGTCAGGTCTTGCTCTGCCCTTTCCTGCACCTGGTTGTGGTGCCTGCTTCCTGATTTGGGGACCTTCCTCAGCTTCTCAGGAGCCTCCCTGCTCAGGACAAACCCAGTGCCTGGGACATGTGTCCAAGCCAGACCTCTCTGCTGCCTCCTGCCTTTCTCCCTGCATCTTCAGTTATTTTTTAATAGACTTTTATTTATTTATTTTTAATTTTTAATGAAGTCTGATTGTTTTACATTCCTGTTAATATTTTGACAGTATAAGATCTCTTGCCTCAGGTGTGGTCACCGTAGTTCTCCCACCATCAGAGCACCCATAGTCCTCCACCGTAGTCATCGTGCCCTCCTCCCCTTCCCCTCACCCTCCCCTACTGGATGCCTCATCTATGGTCAGCTTTCAAGGGTTGGTTTTAACATTTGTCTTTACCTGACCCTTCGGTTTCTCTACATTCCACATATAAGCGACACCATTGAATATTTATCTTTCTCCTTCTGGCCTATTTTGCTTAGCTAATCCCTCCTGGTTCCACCCACATTGTCACAAATGGCGTGAGTGTATCTTTGACTACCATGGTGTCCATCAGGGACTGCTCTGTCTTGTACTAGGAAGGCCCTTCTGCCTGCCCTGCCCCCACTCCCCCAGAGGAGGCTGAGTGGACCTGGCTGGGGCTGTACCTCGTGACCTGTCCCCTGAGCTTCAACTGTCTGGCTAAGATTGGTCATCTGCATGTCGCTGCCTGGCCGGCCCTCTGAGGCTCTGTGCCTGGGCTAATGTCAGGCCATTTAGCTTCTTCCTGGAGAGGATGGAGAGCAGAAAGGCTGAAGCCATGAGCATAGGGACAGGAGGATCAGAGCTGTGGTGTGAGGAGAATGAAACCAGAACAGCCATGGAGGTCTGAGTAGTGTGAGTCACGTGGGGGCAGCAGCTGCATGTAAGCAGAAGGTTCTGGTCAGAGGAGAGTGGAGGGGAAACGGAGCACGAGCCAGGGAAAGCATGGACACCGAAGAAGAAACCAATCAGCTTCCTCGCTGCCCAGTGTCTTTAATTTCCAGAGTGCCCTGGCTGTCCAGTTTCAACCTGTGGCATCCAGCAAGAGTTCTATACCACCACAACCCAATCGCTATTTTAAAAACTGGCTTGCGAGATCTTTGTTTTTTGTTCCCTTCCTGGGACTCCCTGTTGCTGTTGTGTTCTGGGACTAATTGGTTCTGTGCAGAGGCTTCCTTCTTTCTGTCTGTGGGAGCAGCTCCCACCCACAGGGACTGTACTGTGATGGGAGGCTCTCCCAGACCTCCCATTGGCGCCATCTGTTATGCGGCACCCTCAGGCCCAGTCGTGGGAAGAGGCTGCTGTGGATCTGTCCGGCCACTTTGTGGAGAAATGGGTCCCCAGGTGCCCAGGACCCAGGCTATTGACAAAGTTGCCTTATGCTATGTGGTCAGTGTTTTGGGGTGGTGGTATCTTCTTCTCCACCAAAGGAAGAGGCCTTAACCAGAGGTTCAGTTACAAGCCCAGTTCAAGTAGAGACTGTTTCAATAGGTTATCACCATAGATTATTAAAATCAGGCCTGAGGATTTTGAGAAATGGGAGGTTAGTGTTCTGTCCTTCCTGTTCCATACTTTATCCCATGTCAAGGTTCTAGACTGTCAGGCCAAGGTCACAGGCTGTGACCACTGAAGTCTCTGGAGGGCTCTGCACTCAGAAATATCCCATGCTTGAAATTCTTAGTAACTACATAACAAGGGACCCTGCATGGTCATTTTGCAATGGACTTTGTAGTTGAAGAAGATGTCCTGCAAACTGGGCCCTATTCTTACCTTTTTCTGTGACTCCCACATGATCATGTCAATGCAGCTCCCAATGCACAAGTCTGGATCTCACTACTCTCAGTTCTTGCCAAAGGTGTGTTTCTTGTTTTTGGTAAGCAAACATTTTTAAGTGGCTGTGTTATGTCAAGAGCAATGCAATGTTAAGATGCTGGTCATCTAGGGCAAGAAATAGGTGCATGATTGGATAATCAACATACAGGGGCACCTAGCTCAGCTTACCTGGAGAGAGAAGAGCTTCCTGAAGAAGAACTTGATTGAGTGATGGGTGATTAAAGATTAGACAAGACTCGGGAGAAAGATAATCTAGACAGAGTCAACAGAGCAAAGATCTGGAGATGAGGAATGACACAGTGTGTACAGGGAACTCGAATCATTTAGTGAAGATGTAACAGGGTGGTCCCCAGGAGAAAGGGTGTGTGCCAGGTTCCCTGTCCGTAGGGTGGAACTGAGCAGGATATAAGAAACTGAGAAGAGAGACACACACACAGGAGACACATACAGAGAAGACAAAGAATATAGTTTCTAAGTCAAGCCCCCAATGTTATCCAACACCTCGTGGGTAAAAGTCCACCCAAATGGGATTGGCCTAAAGCAAGTCTCAAAAGCCTGCCACAGGTCTAGAACAGCTTTTGGCAGGGACCCACATGTAAGGGTCAGAAACAGCCAGACAATTCTGGGGAAAACCAAAATACCTTTCGGCAGGGACCCATACCAAAGGGTCAGAAAGAGTCAGACAATTCTGAGAGGAGCAGAACAAAATCAAAACCAAAATCAACACAGCCATCATTAACTTCCCCATGCGTCTCTCACCCACATCTCTTTCAATCAGTCCAGACCAGTGCAGCTTCTCTACAAGTCTCTCTGCTCCTTGGGCCTCTTCTGGCTTCTCATTCTTCTTCCGTCTCCTCCTGTCTTCTGTCTGTGTTCTGTCTCCTCTGTGTATGTCCTCTGTGTGTGTCTCCTGTGTGGGTCTGTGTCTCTCTTCTCAGCTTCTTATATCCTGCTCAGTTCCACCCTACCTTGGGTGGGACAGGGAACCTGGGACACACCCTTTCTCGTGGGGACCACCCTGTTACAAAGATACACTGAGGCCAGGAGTGATCGGACTGGAGGGGCCACTGCTTGCTGGGAACTTAATTTAATAGGACCTTACCTTACAGGGAAGAAGGAACTTGTGAAATCTTTGGCACCAAATAGGGAGCCATAAAAGGGTCAGAATCAGGCAGAACTATAATCAGTTTTGCATGTTCATCTATCCTTTGGGTGGCTGTGTTGTGGCCAATGGATTAAAGGCCATAAACCCAATGGTTATCTGTAACATGCTACCCCCCTACTGAGGATTATCTAAACTGTTCAGACCTGAATTTCTGAGAAACAAGGAAAAATTTGTATTGCAGCAGACTTTGCCTACAGATCTTAATTTTGCAAGGCCTGCTTGAAAGTTTACTGGAGCTCTAATTACAGCAATGAAATGCTTTAACAGTGACCAGAGGCATTTTTCCTTCACTACCTCTTCATACTGTGCCAGAAGGTGCTGCAAATCCTTCTTGCATCTCAGTTGGCATCGGCATCCCTTCTGAACCTTGGGCTGGTCCAGGTGCTGGAAGGCCTACGACTTTGGATGTCCAGGTACCACTTGGCTGACACTGGGAAGCAGTAGCTTCTCCAAGTGCCTGCTCATTGGAAAGCACTGCAGACAGGTGGAGTGGTGTGATTGGCAACAGTCCAAAGAGGCCTCTCAAAATTCCAGTCTCCTGGTATTTAATCAAACACTAATCTAGGTACAGATTAGAAGGGACTTTGAAGATGCATTAAAGTTGCTAATCAGATGGCTTGAAGAGGAGATTTTCCCACATTGTCTAGGTAGGCCCAATTTAATTACATGAGACTAAAATAAGAAGACGGTGCCAGGAAAGATTCAAAGTATGAGAAGGGTTTGATGACTATTGCTGGCCCTGACAGAGAGGTCATGTGCAAGGGCCAAGCGAGATTTCGCGGAGCTAGGAGGACTCCCTACTGACAATCAGCAAAGAAGCAAGGACGTCAGTCATACAACCTCAAGGATCTGAATGCTGCTCCCATCCTGTCTGAGCCTGGGAACTGATCTTTCAGAGCTTCCAGTAGGGACATGACTTTTGCACCTTTCTCTTCAAAGCCAGCCCTCGAGTCAGCCCCTGTGCTGGACTTGGAGCCTCTCAGAACATCTTTGGGTGATTCTGTGGTGAGGGAGGCATGATTTTAGGTGAGCTCTCAGGCTAAGAAACAGGCAAGAGAGTGTGTTATCACTTGACTGCAGATTACAGGAGATGCAATACTAATATCTCAGTCTCACCTGGGCTGGGATACTCCTGATGGGCTCAACATCACTTGGGAACTGATGGAAAAGTGAATTCTTGGGCCCGACTTCAGACCTGCTGAAGCAGATAGTCTTGGGATGAAAGATGAAAACTGTTTTAGCAAATCCTCCAGGGGACTCAGGCTCAATCATGTCTGAGGACCATTGGTGTAAACACTAGCACTGTGAGACTCAATCATGGCAGCTTAGAAGGATCACCAGGAATGCTTCAGAACTATAGCTGTCTTAAACCTACATGAAACCAATTTACTAAAAATTTCTGGGGTGGGACCTGGCTGTGTAACTTTTGACAGTTCCCCCAATAACTCTGATGTACTTTGAGAATTGCTGCTCAGTTGTCTGGCATACAAGTGAAGCTTGATAAATATTTCCTGGCTGGAGGGGTGGCTAATAACATACAGAAATATCTATGACGTTAGTGATTCTTTCACCAGAATTTCTAATCTCTGATTCTAGAACTTAATCTCTTGTCTTGTGATTATGAGGCACTAAGCTGGCTTGTCATCAAACACCAATGTTCTTACTTTCCCTTCTCCCAGTTCCAGTCATGGGTTAACTGTATCATAGTTGATATGCGTGATGGAATCTGATCTCCACATGGTCTGTGGCATTTTCCCTTTTAGCTCCCACCTTCTTGGGAAAGGAAAATTACAAATAGTTAAATAATAGTATCCTCAGGCCCACTCCTCTTGAGCCTGTTTTTTCTTAATCACTAGTACATGGACTAATTAGCTTCAAAGTCTTTCGAAGTTACAGCTTGTGTTGATGCTAATTTGGAAAACAAAGATAAGATTTACATACCAAACACTTTCTCCTGATTCTCTTAGCAACCATCCCCAAATTTGATACCAAATTACCAATCCTTGTTGGCCAGAAGGTAACTCTAAGAATACGTTTGGAAAGATGCTAACAAGTGTCGTCAACAACCTCACTTCCATCTCTGGGCCCCTAGACTCACAAAGTGGCATAGTGGTCTTGAGGCTGGACAATCCAAATGCTTCCATGCCATTCACTCTGCTGGATTCCTGAATCCAACCAAGAGAACGTATTTCCTCTCACCAGGCTGGGTGCAGGTGACAGACTAAGGGCCTAGTGAAGAGCAATGCATGCCCACCAGTTCTGGAAGATAGTAGATTCATGAGACTTTATTTTCTTTTCTGGTTGCTGTCCTTTGACCTCGGGGAAGACAGGGTATTCTTAAATCTATATATGTTCTGGATCTCCGACTTCAGGGGAAAGTATTGCCGGGATGAGGGGTTATTTGTACAAGTGCATACATCTTGCTGGAAAGTGGATCCAGCCACCCAGTGTGGGCGGGGTTGCAGCAGACAGAGGCACACAGAGCAGAGGCAGCCTGGCCAGGCCTGTCTGGAACATCAGTGTTGGCCACCCCCTTGCCTTCTCCCCTGGAGGCTCTGTGAGCATTGTGCTTTTTTTGGTGCCAGGAGAGGAGGCGGATGGGAGAAACCTGACCCTTTAATGCCAGACACCGGGTGCCGCTGATGCATGGCTGGATCCTCTCGCCAGACTTGGCTGGCCTCCCTCTCTGTTCGAGGCAGCATTAAGAAGATTGATCTCTGTTAGCCAGCCATAATGGGAGACTGTAATGGCTGTGAGGGAGACACTTGGCTTGTGGACACCTTGTACGGGTGCCAGTTGCTTAGTGGGAGAGCACTTGACAGAGAGCCAGGAAAGCCTTCTCGCTTTTCTGTTTTTCTCTTCTCTCCTTCTCTTTCCCCCTTCGTTCTTCCTCCATTTTCTTCTCTTTTCTACTCCCCATTATATCTCCTGTGTTCTGGAAATGCTCCGGGTGAAAAGACTTAGAGCCCCTCTTAGCTTTGGAAGTGGGATATGCTCACCTCCATTCTCTGTGTGCCAAGGGAACACAGGGGATCTAGGGCTCTGCAGCCGCACAGAGGAGGGCTCCTGCTGCTTTCCTATGACTTTCCGCCACAGCCCCAAGCCTGTGGAGTTTCCCTGTGGAATTTGCGCTCAAGTAGAAGTGGAGCACTTGGGTATCTCAGAGCTGAGGGGTTGTTTCCAGGAACTCAATTTGACTCTGATTTTGTTTATGCCCCTGGACATCTTTGGGGTTAGGAGAGGGAATTTGGCTTCAGGTTGGTGGAGACTGCTGCCCAGGCTGGTGCTGCCAGGGGGCTGTGGCTGGTCAGTGACCCTCTTCTGGGAAGGGATTTTGGGGTTCCAAAGCATGGGTGACAGCTGTGGCCTCTTCTTTCCCCCTCACTGCCCTGACATGTCCAGAGCCCCTTGGGGTATACTTGCCAGCCCCAGCTTCCCACATGCACCCATGTACTGATAGAGACCACAGGCTTCAGGGGGACAACAGACTGGCCATGGAGATGCAAGCGCAGCCACTTCCTCTTGTTCCTGCTCTTCCCCTGCAAGATCCTGCTCCCCACAGTACTCAGGAGTAGGGTCAAGGCTTCAGTAAAGCGATTTATCTATCACTTACAGGTGGGCAATTTGTGGGCTCCTTTCCTGCAGACCCAGACTTTCTTGAGCAGGCAGGGCCCTCTTTACATGACTTGGCAAGGAGGAAGCTCTGGAGGCCATTCAAGTCATTCCCTTAGCCCAGGCAAAATGGCACCCATAGAGGCCAAGTCTGTTTGAGCATTAAATTGTAGGCATTGCTGTCAGTAGTGGTACGGGAGGGGCAGGGGGGTGCAGAGGGGGAGTCGAGGGGCAGGGAATGTGGGAAGGGGGAAAGCCCAGTGTGCCTTGCTATGTTACTGCTAGTCTCTGCAGACCATCTCCATGGACATGATTCTTCGTCATCACCCGGAACAAAGAGGGTTCCACATAACCAAACCCAGCCCATCAGTCCAACCTCATGTTCTACACATTCTGCCATTTGTTCCTCATTTACTAGGCTTTACCCTATTGTCCCCGTCCTTTTGTTGTCTCTTCTGTTTATTTTTCCTGATTAAATGTTGTGTCCTCACAGGTGCCCTCCCCATAGCCCTGGGTAAAGTTGTGTACCTCAACCTGCTGACAGTCACCCACCGTTGCATGAATTACTTTCTATATGATTCTTAGCTGGCACCATCTGAGATGATCTTACTGTTTTTGCTTGGCTTTTGAAGGGATGGTCTGTCTCCTCCATAATTTAACATCGATAAGAGCAGGGACTTTCTGTCTTGCTCACCATTGTTTCCCCAGTGCCCACTGTGCAACAGATGCTCAGTATAGACTAGCCAAATCAGGGCAGCCACTGCCCCTCGACTCCCCCTCTTTCCACCCCCCTGCCTGTACCACTAATGACAGCAATGCCTAAATAAATGCTCAAAACAGACTTGTCCTCTATGGGTGCCATTTTTCCTGAAGTTTTCTGGGGGATAGGAAGGGGTGTGGAAGGACCATTATCAGGGTGCCAGAGGGAAGGAAACAGTTCCCACTGGCCTGCTCTGGGGTCTTACTCCCTAACTCTCCCATCCCTCTTGTGGCTGGCCCTGAAGTTTTACTGTCACCAGTTCTCTTCGACAGGTTTTCTGGGTGATGCTGGCATTTCCATTCCCATGCTCTTTCCTTTGAGTTAAGTCACAAATCAAGACAGGACATAATAAACTATTTACTGTCCAACTGAGCACACAAACTTGAACCTGGTTCTCAACTCAAAGCAATGTAATGGTGTGCCACGATATGAATGCAATAAAGAGGAAAATTGCTTTATTTTTCTACAAATACTTTCTAAGGAGAGTGAGTCCCATACAATGAAAGACCCCTTTGTTCCACTGAACCCTTTGAGGGGCTCTTGTCTACACAGGTACCCCAGAGTTGAGGCAACCAGTGATGGTTTCCTGGGCAGGGCAGCTGAAGGATTTTTAAGATCTGGAAGGTGTAGTGTGATTTCTGAAGCTATTTTCCTTTCTAAAAAGTAACTCTCTTCATCATTGCTGAACCATGGTGAACTCTTCCTCACAGACAAATGCTGTGTATGTGTATGTGTATGTGTATGGGTGTAGGTGTATGTGTGTGAGGATGGAGCGAGAGGCTCCTTGTCTACTAGGGTCAGTTTGGTGTTGATGGAGAAGTTGCAGAGGTCCGTGTACTGAACTCAGGAAATGGAATCAAAAGTTTGGAGCAAGAATTGAAAACTCTCTGTCCTGCTCTTCATCCCTCAGCTCTAGTATTACTCAAAGTGGCTTGACTTCCAACTGCTGTCTCTGGAATCTGGGAGGGCTTCCTTGCCTCAACTCATGCAGTGGGAAGTGTGTGGGGTTGGTGCACCTGCTGGGAAGCGCTTGTGGGATACACCATGAATAAGTCCCCTTTGGGTTTTGCTCTCCAATTAGATGGTTGTATGAACATCTAACACTGTTTTGATCTGGACTGTGTTTCTGCCTATAATTAGCATTTCATTCTTTAGACTCTTTGTGAAGAACAAGACAAATTTCCCTCATTTCTTCTCCTTGATAACCACACATAGTGCTTTATAAAGAAAATGACCAGATTTTGCACTCTCAAGTGTCTGTTAATTGACTTTTGTGCAGAATATAGAATTCCCTAATTTTTCAAATGGGTAAACTGAGGCCTGAGCAATTTAATTGAGTTTAAAAATGGATGGGTTGCATCATCTCTTCATTTAGTTTTATTTAGATGATGAAGTCTCTTAATGGTTTTACAACATTTTAAAGGGTTTTTTTTTGAGCTCCTTGAGTTAGTTGTTCAACTTAGCAACTTTCATGTATTCTAACATACTTTCTAACATATTAGAATATAACAATACAAATTAGAAATTTTGGTTAAAATACCACACTGGCTGCATGTCAAAGTTCTGAAAGGTCAAGTTTTTATTATCATTTAATTTGAAATATTTCTCAGTTTCCATTTTGATGTCATACTGAAAGGTTATTAAAGTGTAGTCTCAAATGTTCTTTTGCTATTGAATTCTAATTGAATGGCTTTAAGGCCAGGTACTGTGATCTGTAGAACATGCATCACTAGTGATTGGACAGAACTTTATATACATATATTAAATTATGCTGGCTAGTTTTTTTTATTCCAATCTTCCATTTACTTACCAATTTTCTGCTTGATCAATTAATAATCAAATGAGGTATGTTAAGATCTCTCTCAATGATGTATTTATCAATTTATATTTAAAATTCTGTTTTTTCCTTATGAAATTTGAGACCATGCATTTGATGCATAGAAATTCAGAATTGATATGTCTCCCCAAAAGATTTATTCCTTTTATTATTCTGTAGTATTTAATGTACTACTAACAATGCTTCTTTCTTAAGTTTTTGATGTTAATCTAGCTCTATCCAAATTTTTTTTTCCTGATATGTATTTTCTTATCTATTGTATTTACTTTGAACACATGCGAATCTTTATATTTTGAGTGTGTTTCTTCCAACAGTATAACTAGATTTTCTTAACCAATGTGAAGATTGTCATTCCAAATGATGAGTTTATTTCATTTATATTTATTGTGTTGCTGATACAGTTATTCTGATTGCTAGTATATTTGGATTTATTTCCCTCATCTTATTTTGTGCATTATGCATGCATGCTATGCTTTTCTTTATTTATTTGTTTGCTTGTCACTGAATTGATTAAGTTTCATTTTGCCATCACGGCTTATCTGGAAGTGGTTATCATTCACATTTTAAAGCATGGTTGACTTGGCAACTTCTTCATTATTTACTATCTCTGCCTGCGTCCAGAATGGTCCCAGAGTTTTAGAAAACTCTTAGTTTTTTTATTCCCATCTTAAATGTGTTTCTCTTCAGTATTTTAGTATTAACCTTGCTTTTATTTACCCCCCAAATTTACCTATATTCATCTTACTTGCCCTTCTGAGTTCATTTTACTGTTCTTGAACTATGTCCTTTAGTAGCTATCAGGAAAAATATCCCAGTGCTATCCCTGCTCCCCCAACCCCCATGTCTTGCTTAAAAATGTCTTTATTTTGCTCTCAGTTGTAATAAAAATTAAGTTGGCAAAGGATTTTAAGCTATACAAAATTTAAGATGATAATTATTTTCTTTCTACACTTGCATTTTAGTGCCTAGAAGACTCATTTTCATTTCTTATAAGTAACATGTCATTTTTTTTCTGATCGATTTTAAGATATTTTCTGTCTTTGACATCCTGAAGTTTCATTATGATTTGTATAGTCACAGATTTTTTGGTTTGTTTTTATTGTTCAGGACTTCCTAAATTTGTTCTTTCTGAATATTAATCATTCATTTCTTTCATCAGTTCTGGAAATTTATCTGTCTTTTTCTTTGAACCCCCCCCTTCCTTCTATTATTTCCTCTTAATTATTTAAAAAATAATTGCCTCCTCTTGATTCACCCATATTTCTCAACCTCTTTTATACATATCTTTCCTATGTTGCATTATAGTTAATTTTTCAGCTTTAATTTGAAGTACAGTAAACCTCTCAAATATATTCAAACCCTTAAACAATCCATTTAGTTTTTAACTTAATGTCTTAAATTTTTTCCTATTATATGTGGTTCTTTCTCAAATCTATCAGTTCTTTTTTATAGTGTCCTATTATTTTAAATATTTATATTAAAAGTCTTTCTCTGATAGCTCTGTAATAATAGTGGTCTAAATGTGTTTAGTCTGCTGAATTTCACTCATGGTAGATTTATCCCCTTATTCTCTGGTTTTAAATTGAGTTTGTTTTTGTTAGGGCTATTGTGGGAATATTGGGAGGGTAAGCCCCCCACATTTGCTCTATTTATCCATTGTCATTTTTTTTCAACTGAATTCCTGGCTTGTATGATCTCAGATCAAGTAAATTTGAACTCCAAACCCAAGTAAGTGAAAGTCTACATAAGTATTTTATGGGGACTTTATTTTTTCACATGTCCTCAGTCTAGGACAAGAAAGGCAAGCTGCCTTGTTCTGCTCCACAACCATGGGTAAACTCTTCTCTTAGTCTGTTCGTTTAATGAAGGTGTTGGCGTTTTGAAGCCTTGGCTTTATGCAGTGGTCTCAGTTCCAACTTTCTCTCTTGCATTCATTCAAACCTTGTTTCTAATTGATATACATTAAAATGTAAGCCATTAGATTTCCCAGACCAGGGATCAACCCCTACCTTTGTTGCAATATAAGTTCCCACATTTACCATTCTGGTTTTAGTACTTTTCTGTTTCTGGACTCAAGGGGATACTTCTGGGACCTGCAATATATTGGAAGGAAGCTATTTTACATAATATTACCTAATATTTTTATAGATGTGTTCAGCAAGAGTTTTGTGGATTAGCCTATAACATTAGGAATAAAAGTTAGCTTTTACTATTTAATTATCCTCCTTTGTTTTAGGTATGGTATTTAATGATATTATTCTTTAGTCAACTAAAGAATCTTTCCAATCAAGAGTCAATTTATCCACATTTGTAACTAGAAGTGATTTCTGACTTTTCTTAAAAATTCTTGTTTTTTACAACTTCTCCTCTGTTTAATATTCTTTTGATTCTTTTTTTTTTACCATAAGGGTTATACTTTGTTCTCTAGTATTTTCAGTTATATACTTCTTTAAACTATATTGGTGCAAAGCTCTAATGATTTAAAACCATTTTAAACCAACTTTAACTATTTTAAACCAATGTAAATGTTTGTAAGTTTCAAGCATTTAAATAAATTCTCTGAGTTTCTTCTATGTAAGGAATTTCATATAGCATTGCTTCCCTTTCTAGATTACCCTTCTTTTTGGTCTTAACTAATATAATTTGAGCTACTAGATTTAAGTTATTATACTTAGAAATTTAACAACATATTTTCTTTACTATACTATGACTTTTGACATTTTATCAATAAGTTGACTTGCAGCAGTTTGCAAACATTTAAGCTTCTATTTTAGTTTTTTTTTTTGCTTGACACTAAACCTTATCTCTTTGTCAATGAATATATTTTCAAGTGATTATCTTTTAAACTGTTGCAAATTTTCTGAGACTCAAAAATGTCTGTTGCTCTTAGCCTGCTGGAAATATATTATCACAAATTATCTATCATAAAACTCTAGCTCTAGTTCTGTTTCCTTTTAGAATTTAATGTTATGAAGTTAATGATATTTATTCCATTACGTGATGTATTTTCTATGTAATTTCTTGTGCTTGTCCTTGGGTAGGTGTAAGATTCTTTAAACCATCCTTATGGTTTAAAAACCTTGCCTAGAAGTCACTATCAGCCATTCAGCTAGGAAGAGATTTCATCTTTATAACTTTGCCTTTATATTCATGGCATTTGTGCTTGTATCTCTGTGGGGACACTCAACTCTTCTAGGGATGCTACTGGGACCTCTTTTTGTTAAGATTTATTTATTTATGCACACAAGCACTGGGGTGTAGGCCAGAGGTGTGGGGTAGTGAAAGGATTCACCAGAGAAAGAGTGGGGAGCAGAACAGGCGGATCTACAGAAGTACACTGCTGAGGGGAACAGCGGGCAGGCAGGAGAGGTCTACTGTGCCATGTGGGAAGCTCCCTGATTGGGATCGAATTTGTGCTGCAGTGGCTGCAGACAGCTTCACAGCGCTGAGACTTAACCCGTTGCTCTACCAGGGAGGCCCTGCTACTGGGAACTCTTAAAGGTAAAGGTGCTACTGGGGACTCAAAGCCCCTTGCAAGCACTGATATAATTTTACATATGTTGGTTTTCCATTTATTGTCTTCCACATGTTTTGCATTCTCTTTTAATGTTTTTCCTTTCTCTTTTAATGTTATTCCTTTTTTGTCTATCTTGTATGTATTCTCAGGAGGAGTCTGCAGTTTGTTGTCTGTGCAACCATTCAGAGTTCAGCATCAACACATCTGTTCTTTTCTGCCATACCTATGTGGACTTTGATTCAGACACTGCCTTTTCTGTTTCCTTAACAGAAATAAATACATAAACCTTTATTTCTTTCTCCTACCTTCTTTAATTCTGTTGTTTCCTGCTTGTTGTTCCTTTTACATGGAGTTTGTCTCCATGCATGCCAAGAACCTTTCTGAAAATCTCGTGACTGTGCAGAGTACCATTTTCAAATGGATGCTCCTCTCTGTCCTTTGTTTTTCCTGTATGTTGTTTTTCAGTATTCTAATAAGATTCTGAACTGTCTCAATTGCTCTCTACTTCTCCACGAGAAGGGAGACACTCATCAGTTCTTTTTATTCTTTTGTTCCAGGCAGGATGAACAAATTGGGCTAGGACCCTCTATCGCTCTACTTGCTTGATAGCTGAATCACCTTTTTGAACCGACAGGTGGAGGACCCGCCAATAGTTAATTGTCAGTGGCCCATAGGCTTCATCTAGAGCATATCTGCTGTCCCAAAGTAGCATCTTTGTCCCGCCACCATTGCTACTCTCTGGAGTCCTAACCTGCTGTTTCATAGGAAAAGCTATAATCAGCAGGTTGCACTATTCCCACAGCTGTTACTGTGCCTGCTGCAGCCGTTGGGCTGTGCTTCACCTTTGGAATGTATTGTGTCTTCATCCTCCCATCTGCTTGCCCAGTTATACACACATTTTCAGCCTCTTCTTGGATAAAAGAAGAACTTGGGGGAGGATCACCAGAGGCAATTGCTCTTTGTGTGGTTTGAAGTGGAAGCCACAATGGTGGTGAGAGACATTTGTTCCATTCTCTGGTTAGTAGAAATCCTAGGCATCTGTGCCAAGTATTGATAGAGAGGGAATTACAACGCGCATTCCTATGTATTTCTTTAAAGCAGATTCTCTTTATAGAAGAAAACTTGGCATATGTCATACATGTACCTGATAGGTTTTCCTCCATTCCATCTTTATCTACCTTATAAGTGTTGTCACTTCCTTCCACATACTAGCAATTAGATTGTTTGTCAGTGCTCATTCAACTTGTTAGTGTGAATATTCATATTTGCTGAGGGACTTTCCTGAGAAACAAGGAAAAGCTTGATGAAAGCCTCTAGCCAGGGCCATTTTGCAGAGTCCCATAGTACAATCCAATGCCTGTCTTCCTGGGAGGCCCCGAGATCCCTAAAGGGGGGGGGGGGCTGAGTCACAGACAGCCCTGGGTCCCCAGCACCTTGCAGGCAACTGGCACCGAATTGCTGCTCAATAAACATTGAAAGAACAAAAGAGGGAGAGAAAGCTTTTTGTTGTCTATTATCCAGTGTTAAAGTGTTTTTAAATGACTCATAAAAGGTCTACTTGCTTCTCCAAAAAGAATAGAGGGAAAATGTATCTTACAGCTTAAGAATCTAATTAAAGGTAGCCTGGGTCATGGAGTGTATAACTAAACCTTTCATTTATGCAATTAAGCAATGTTTAAAAATAAAAAGATGGGATAAGGAAGCAACTTAATATCTCCTCATGTACCAGACACCCTTACCATCATCCTCAGAATGGTTACTATTTGTCTACACTAACAGGCTCAAACCACAACAAAATGGATGTAATTTAGAGACATGTGCGGACTTTCTAATAGGGCAGCTTCATCATCTGTACAATTATCAAGGGAAGTTGTGGAATTTTTTTCACGTGAAATGCTTTTCAACCTTTTAAACACAAAACTGTTTAGAGGTGGGGGTGAACTGCTTGGCTGCCCTAAAACCTCTCAGCCAGAAGCCTCTCTGCTCTAGCAAAAGGGTCAAGTCACCCTTGGGTGCCTAAGAGTCCTCAGCTGCTGGCTTGGAGACCAGCATCTGTCACTTTGAAGGAGTGATTTAGTGATATCAAATAGGCTGAGTGATTAATCAAGAAAACAAGTGAGCATTTGACATCAGAGGGGAAAAATAGCCAAGGAGACGCTTTGGGGAAAATAGGCACCCAGGCTTAGAATCCCAACCAATGGTGCTTTCAGGGATATTCACAAATCATAACCCAAAGATCAATCTGCTGCACAGCTATATTAACATTTAAGTTGCTCAAGAAAAGTCAATTCCCTGGGTGATTAAAGAAATTAACAAAAGCCCTAAACAAATGCTTTCTTACCTGAGCCATCGGGTTCTTCTAAAGCTATCAATGCTATTTTCTCATCCTTCCAACCTGCCAACTGAATCCTCATCTCTAATCACTCTTTCTTTACCCTCCTTCCTCTTCTTGCCACAGACTTCTTTTATTCAACAAAACCTGATACAGGTGTCCAGTAAAATAGCAAAAAGCTGCTGAAGCAGGTTTGAGGCTCCATTTTTTGGCTATTACAGTATTTCCCACCTGGTGTCTGGGAATTTTAAACTCTTAGATCAAGAACAGTCACACCCACGCCTCAATGTGCAGTAGAATCTTTTGGGAGTGGGGCATATAAGTCATATTTGTGGGTCTGCCTTATCCATACTAACTTAAAGTCCTCGAGGTGAGGTCTGGGCATCGGAATTTGGTGGTTCTTGTATAATTTGCCTGATTGAACAGTCTTTCTTCTTTGGGGGCCCCTAGACTTGTGATCCTCAGGACCCTCCAAGGAGTGAGCTTGAAAGTTGAATAACGGTCCATACTGTCTTCAGTCATGTCTGGAAGAGCCACTAAGTACCACACAAAGATGTAGCATGGGCCTGAGGGAGCAGCTGAGGGAACAGCATGCTTCCTGGGAGAAGTGAGATCTGCAAAGAGGCAGAGGACAGGAAATTCAATTCATTTCAATTGTGCATGAAAATGTCCAGTGCAAGACTTAATATAAAGAAGCCATTACCCTCATGGCTAGTCACACATCACCCCCTTTTATTGTTACCCTGATTGTATTCTCTAGTCCTTCTCACCATCCAGCATAATACTGCTTCTACATTGTCATCCTTCTTCACATATGGTAAGCTCCCTCTGAAGAGGCCAATGTCTACCATGTCCACACAGCCCAAAGCAGGGCATGCCTGGCTCCAAGCAGGAACTCAGTAAATAAGTAAATACTTGCTGACTATGTGGGTGAGTGCAGGACTAGCCAGGTGCAAGGAAAGGACAGTCTTGGTGGGGTGGGGTGCTGTTGGTGGTGGGGGTTAGCTGGCTGGCAGAGTCTGGGCTGAGAAGGCAGGTTCCGGGAGCCTGCAGAGAAATCTGGATGCCATGCCAGAGTGCTTGGTCTTTCTTCTGCAGACAGTGAGGAGCCACTAGGTTTCTGTGCTGGGAAGAGATAACATCAAGCTTGGCTTGAGAGGATTAGTTTGGCAGCAGAGTGCTGAAGGATTAGCAAGGGGAGGGGATGGACCGTTCAGATGCTTCAGTTATCCTTTGGAAGTGGAACAGGTTCAAGGGCTCAGGACAGGGTATTGGGAGGAGGATGTGGCAAAGGAGGGTACTGCCCGACATGCTGCTCCATAGGTGATGTAGTGGAGGGAGAGGAGAATCTGAGATTTTCCATCCATTCACCAACCATGAGGGGAGGGTTGGGATCAAAGAGACAGAGAAGCTGCCAAGGGACTGTCCATGGACCTACAGAGCTGTGTGTGTGTGTGCATGTGTGTGTGTGTGTGCACACACACGCATGTGTGTGCATGCGCAAGGTTGGGGGGGGCTTTCTTGGAAAGTTGAGGAGGGAAGAAGAACAGCAGGCAGTGGTCAGACAGGTAGGAGGAGAACTGGGATGATGAAAACTGAGGCAAGAGCTTAAGAACTGCTGCTCACTCACGTCAGAGGGTGTGCAGGGTCTGGGGACAGTGGGTAACTAGGAGTGGGTCATTCCCCAGGTGCTGGCTCCAGAGATGTTGGGGTGGACTTGGTAGTATGTGGTGGGGAGCAGGGCACCAGGCCTGGCTTTAAGGAGGATGATGATGGAATGGAGGCAGACAGGATCACCCATCAGGAGCTGAGCCTGGATGGGACGGGGGCGGGGGGAGGAGCTAGAGGAGAGGGAGTCAGCCCGAGTCCAGCTGGGAGAGTAAGGCAGAATCGACATGGAAGACGAGTCACTGTGGCTGAAGGGGAGCAGTCCCACAAAGGAGAGACTTAAACATGATTTGACAAAGCCTGAGGAGGACGAGAGCACATGTGGGGTCATCACAGCTGCCCACTGTTAACTCTGGAGAAAGGCTGGCAGGGAAGACGTGGCTGCCTCTGCCACCGTGTGGGGTGGGTGGTGGTGGTGATGACTTAACTGGTTCTCCCTGGGCTTGTATGGCCAGAGCATCACCAGATTTGGGTTGGAGGTGATGGATGAGGACACTTCTGCATAATATTACAACCTCAAGGTAGGTCCTTCATCTAATACCCTCTACTACCTCCAGAGAGAGGAAAAGAGAGCGGAGTTGATGGAACTGAGCCTGGGAGAGTGCTTCCATGTTGCTGCCTAGTCCGTTCAACCCAAACACAATGATGGCGCCTTACTTCCACCTCACCTTTCATAACCTTCTGCTGTGCCTACTGCACACCTGCTTTACATAGCAGGCTGTGTGACCACTGGTCTCTCCCACCTCACTGGTGCTTTGGGGTCAGGACCCTCAGTGTATCCTCACAGGATGCAATCAGAAGTGAAAACTAAAGGCAGTCAAAGGGTGAGAGCAGCTGGGAGTTGGACAGGGTACATGTACAGGAGCAGTGGCAGCCCACAGATTCTCTAAAGAGCAAACATTCAGTCAAATCCCATCCTAATGGGGAGAACCACAATAAACACGATTGATACTTCCTTGTTCTCCCTTGCCCCTCCCCCTTACTCAGACTGCCTTCCTCACTGCATTGAAGGTGAAATACTATGGATGGGAAGGGTAGAGTATGCCACGGGGTTACACTGAACAGGGACGTCAGGGTAGGCCACGGTGAGAAGATTAAAAAAGATTAAAATTCGATCATCTAAAGCTCACCCAGCTCCCAGGTGGGTATTACAGGAAAGGGCCTCAATCTGCTCCTTGCTGGGTCCCCTAGGTCCCAGGCAAGAGAAACTGGGGTCGGCCGGAGCGGTTCTCTGAGAGTACCACGAGGGGGAGCCCGGACCCCTCCTAGAGCCTCCCGAGCCCTCCCGCACAGCCTTGCAAGCAAAAGTTTTTCTTAAACTAACAATGCCAGTGTAAGGAGGTGCTCGCGCCTGATTGGACGGGGGAATTTTGCAGGTTTGATTCCTTGATTGGACAGGAGGTGTTAGGGGTGGGGAGAAAGCTGATGGTGGGGGATCCCGCTCCCTCCCCCATCAGTCTGGCCGGCTCTGTGCTCTCGTAGGCTCGGCTGTAGCTCGCAATGTGACACCAGGACGCAAACGCACTCGCGCGCTCTCCCCAGCTCGCACTCCCTCGCCCTCTCTCACTCACACACGCACACACCCACCTCTCCCATAAACACACACATACACATGCACACCCACACCCACGCGCGCCCGCACCGCCGCACGCGCGCACACTCCAGCCCACGCCCACGCTGCGCTCCGGGGAGTCCGGTCCCAGCCAGAGCGCGAAAGGATACAGAGAAGCCACCCGCGGGGAGCGCAGCGGCGCCCCGGGACGCGGCGCCCTCCCAGCGCTGCCGCCTCGGCTCCGGCTCCGCCTGGGAGCCGCCGGCCGGCGATGGCCCTGGATTGTCTGCTGCTGCTCCTCCTGGCTTCCGCAGTGGCTGCGATGGAAGGTAACGTACCGTGCGCGGAACAAGTTGGCGGCTAGCTACTGGATCCCTGGGGCTTCTCTGGCTGCTTCGCTTCGCCCACATCCCGCGACCCGAGAGCAAGAATGTCTGGGAGGCGCCGCCACCGTCGAGTGCGAGGCTGAGGCGGCACCCACCAGCGCGTCCTCGGCTGACTCGCCGCCCGCAGCTGGCTCCTGGAGCCCCCTGACTCCCGCGCCCCAACGTTCCCTGGCCGAGCGGGTCTCCCGCAGCCTCGGCTCCAGAGCGCCGAGCCGGCTGCATTGCGGTGCAGGTTCCTTAGCTCCGGGCGGAGCTGGGCGTGAGGGAAGCAGAGACGCCCGAGGCCGCCCGGCTCCTGGAGCGCGGGTGTCTGACCGCTCCCTCCCTATCCCGGGCACGAATGCGCTTAGGCGGCCGCGCGCCGCCTCTCCTTTTCCCAGCTCCGGGTCCGCAGGCGTCAGAACTCTGGGCTCGGCGGGCAGCGCTGCGCGCGGCGGCCGGAGAGCTCTGCCCCAGCACCCTGCAAGTAGCCGCTGAGGGAGAGGCGCCGAGTTTCTAAGCCGTACCCTTGGGTGACAGCTTGGTGGGCTGGGAACCTGCGGGGATGCACCTTTCCCTTGTCAGTCAGGGCAAGGTGGACACTTTCGTCGCCTTTTGAGCCTAGGAACGGGGTGGGGTGGGTGGTCGATCCTGCTAAACTCGCCCAGCATCTCTCCACCCCAGGATGGGAGACGCGGCGGCCGGGAGCCGACTGACAGCGACAGTTTCCCTGCTACTTGAGCTTTGGCGGTGCCGCCAGTTGTGACCGGAAAAGAGCTCTCCGCGGGCACCGAGCCTGGCGCAGCGGGGAGCACTGGCGCTCTGTGGCGCTCGCGAATCCCTGTGGGAAATCCCTGCCCCGCTCCCCGCCTCCCGCCCCCTCTTCCCGCCCCCAATTCCTCTCAGTCGAGCGGTGGCAGCAGCCCGCCTGGGAACACATCTCGGCCCAGAGCGGAGTTGGAGTTGCCAGGATGGAAGCAACTCTTGGGGGCGATGCGCTGTCGCAGCTCTGCTGTCAGGCCCACTTCCCGGAGTCCGGCGCGGCGTGAAACTCCGCTGGGGACACCGCTCCCAAGGGACACAGCTCTGGGAGCCTGCGCGGCGTTCCGAGCTGGGAGCTAGCTGAGTCTCCGTTCCTCGCCAAACTGTTACCGGTTGCCCAGCGGAAACTGCCCCCAGATACTGTGGTTCAGCACCCCTGACCCCTCCAGAAAACGCGGCCCTCCTCTGAGCAAAACTGGGGCATCAGTGGCCCGAGGCGGGGCTAAGATCTCTTGCCTTTGGGCGAGACCACCACATCCCGCTTTGGTTCTGGTGGTGGCGCGGGGGTGCGGCGATTAATGCCTAGAAAGCTGTGGCTGGCTTTGCGAAGGTGTCGTTTTGTCTGAGCTCCGCCTCCCGCTGCCCTTTCAGGCTGCTGGTCTTTGTGTGAAGGGGTTGTTTTTTTGGTTCGTGCAAGGGACTAGAGCGCGGGTTCAGCACCCCGCAGCGGGGATGTGTGGGCTTGAATCTTTGAGGGGCAAGTGTGGACGCGGTTGAGATAGAAAGGATGTACACAAGATGTATACTCCCGAACCCCTCAGGGCAACCTGGGTGAAGGAGCATTTGCACAGGCGATGGAATCTAGACTAGACTTTCCAGCGCTGGAGTCCTGCTCACTCCCGTTACTCTTTGTGTACCCCCAGAGGGTCAGGGGCTGAGCTTGGGGAAGCAAGTGGGTGTTCACTCTGTGATTGTGATCTTGGTTTGGGTTTCCATTGATGAGGGGGCCACGTGTTAAGTGAGCAAAATTATACGGAGTCAAATATGTGGGGCATACCTGGGTGTCTGCATGCCTGCCCAGTTTCTTCCCGAGACCCTTGCGTAACATGCCAGAGCTCAGTCCACTAGGCAGCTCCTGTCCCTGGGGCTCTTGTGCAGGTGCCCAGATCTGTGTACAGATCCTTCACCCAGGTCAACTGAAGCAGCCGGTATGGGAACTGTGGCTCTCCTCTGGTTCCAGCCTTTGGAAACTTTGCCAGCGGCCTGGCGGAAAGAAACCTGACTGGGCTGCGACTCGCTCCTGTAAGGGTTAATGGAAATACCACATTCAGCAGAATAATAAAGCAGCCCCTGTTGTCCCTGCTCAGCTCGCAGGGATAGTACACACCATTCACTTCTTCCTCTCCTCCAGTGAACACAGGCAGGTTCATTTTCTACTCTCCACGCACACGGAGCCTCCTTCCCGCCTGCCTGGCTGCGCTGGGGCCAGCGTCATTCCCTTTGTGATGAGTGAAGAATAATTATCAGAAAAGTGGATCAGTGAGCTGCCAACACACCAAACTCGGCTGTGTCAAGGGGTGCTTCTCCTTGCTGGTTAGGCACTCACGTGTCTGTCTCTTCTTTCCCCTGAGGAGAGGTCACTGGTGGAATATCAGTGGGGGCCTCATCACCTGAGGCAAGCAGCCCTAAGACCAGGCAGGACTTTAGCCTGCTGGGGCAGAGACAAGGGAAAATGACAGCCAGGAGATGTGACCAGAGGCAAGCAGGGCCTTATAAGACCTTCTGCCTGGGTGGAAGGAAGAAGGGCAGGGGCCGTTTGACCTGGAGTGTGGAAAATCCACACTGGAAGAGCAAGCCTGGTCTCTCCTCTTGCCTCCCCTCCCCCCTTTCAGTTGCTCTGCTCAGTGGGGAGAGAGATGGCACCACAGGGAAAAGGTTCTCTGGGGTTTTTAAAGTCTATTTTCTAAGGGGAGCAGGGCAAGCTGGGAGGCAGGGATGCTGGCACCCTCTGTACCTCAGCACACGGACCTGCCCAACTGTTTCTCCAACCGCGTATCTTTTCGCTCTGTGAGCTTGTTGCGGGCATCTATGGAGGGAAGGCAACTGCTTGCATTCTCTGAGCTGCCCTTTGACTTGTGCCCTTTGGAACAGGGCCTGGAGACCTGGGCTTCTCTTGACATGCTTCTGTAGCAGCAAGGACTTGGGCTGGCAAGAGCCATCTCTCCCTCGGAGAGGGGCAGCCTGGGACTAAATATCTTGCCTCTTCTGGGAGCCAGCAATCCAGAATACTGCTAGTTCCTAGCATCCTCCAGCCTCACCCCTGTGTCTGAGAATGAGCATACACCTGCAGGGGCCTCAGTCCTGGGACTCTGGCTCACCGGAGCCCTCCCTGGAGATCTGTTCTTTGGTGTGGAGTGGAGAGAAGTTTTTGGCCTTGGCATCCTGAATGTGCATGTTTGATTTGGTGGTAGATTCCTCATGTCGTGACGAATTGGTTCTCAGTAGGAATTGCTGATGCATGAGTACATGCCTGAGTTGCTCTACTCCTTTGTGGCATACTGCACCTTGTAATGCAGTGGCATGCTATTGTACCGTCAAGTCTGCATTACAGGATGGTGGAAACCCCTTATCCTCAGCCCACAGATTTACTACAGGCCAGGCAGTACTTTGCTGTCTGCATTTTCTGTTCATAATTGTTTGCTGCACATATATCTATTCTGGGTGTCCATGAGTGTGTGTATGAGCCTCCAAGCAGTAGCAGGCGCCAAAGATTTGAAAAAATGTCTGGGAGAGAAGTAAATTTGAGAAAATTCTATCCAGTAGCTGATTGTATTTTCTGTGCATCATTGTGAAAAGGTGGCTATTACTCAATGTTTGTGGAGGGACCCCTGCAAGCCAGTGAATGGAATGCCAGTGAGGTAAGGCAATACTGCGCTGGGCAATTGCTTGAAAGGAGATTTAGGTTTGTAAACAGCTGCAGAGGTTGAACCCAGCCCTGGCCTGCACTTTCTGGATTGGTAGAGATGAGCTGCCTGCCACCATCAGTGATGCCCGGGCGGGTTGGCCTGCTAGGGCACACAGGATCCTCCTGCCTTTGGTTGACCTGTGCAGACCCAGACTCGGATATCAGCACCCCCTACCTTGCCCCTCAGAAGGATGAGTTCCAATTACCAAGATGTATTTTGGAAAAAGACAGAAGCATTACCTGACACTGTGTTCAATTGTCAGCATCAAGAAACTATTTTTGATAAAGCAAATTGGACCCAAGAAGAGTGGTGTCGGGAACCACAACAGCACTGTCTCTGGTTCTAGCGTGTGAGCCCCCATTTAGAGGAACCTTCTTGCTTCTCTACTTGGATTGCCTGAGTTTCCCGAGCTTGGGGCAGTGAAAGGAGTGGCAGGATCAGTAACACCGTCTGGCCATGTGGATGGGGCTGGAATGAATGTGGGTGGAGACAGCGAGATCCTGTTGCTGGAATGGGCCACCTGAGTTTGTCATCTCTCTACTCTCTCTCTTGGGAAAGTCCCCAGTGCACCTGGCCACAGTGTCCTCCTCTGTACAGTGGGTCATGATGCTTATCCTTAGAACTTGGGACAAGCAACAAATATTACGAGCATATACTTTTACTAGTTTAAAAGTAAAGATGCATTAACATCAAAGATACATTCATATTATTGAATTTGAAAAATCTTCTACAGCTAATCTCTAAGAATTCTTGGTAACACTAAGGTTCAGGAGCGGAGAGTTTTTCCAGCTTTGAGCAAAGGGTGGAGACGATTTTGACAGAGGCAAGAGGGCTGTATCTTCTCAGGCTTCAGGAATCCTCATGACCCGTATGCAATTTGCGATGGATTCCGAGAATCTAACCTTAGAGTTCATCCTGCCTGGGTGGACCCTGAAAATCTGCATTCTGGCCTCCCAGAAGATCCCAATGCAGGTGTTTCCTGCATAGCCTGGGGATATGGTTCTAATCCTGGGCTGGTCTCACTCTCCTTTACAGTTACTAAGTCAAAATGCCTTGGGTACCTGCATTGTTCGGCAGGGGCTCCAGAGATTCAGAGGCAGGCAGCCTGGCATCAACGTATTTGGGAATGGCCGCTACTAACACTTAGCACTACGTGTTGTCTTAGGTGCTTTCCATAAAGTAAGTCACTTAATTCCTATAACCTTGTCAGTTAGGTATTGTTTTTTATCCATCAGCCTCTCCTAGTTTTCAGGTGAGAAGACTGAGATACGGAGGAGCTAAGTAGCTTGGTAAGGTTACATGGGTAGTAAATAGCCTGCATTTGAACCTGGGCAGTTAGTTCTGAGTCCGTGTTCATAACCATTATGTCTTACTACATTCCTTTGGTATGCTTTGCATCAGGAAGGGTTATTGCCAGCAGGAATAACCCTGAATAATGGGCAGGAAGATTCTGATGCTGACTCCATCACTGACCATGGAGTCACCCACCTGATTATTGGGCACTCCAAGTCTCCATAGTTGGGGGAGAAGAGATGAGGGATACCATCTCTTTGGGTGATACCGACATGTTGACTCACACCATTTTACATGTAGCTTCCTGTCCTTCCTCCCTACTCCCACCCTTATCCTCTCCCCCCCAACATTCGATTGCATGGCTGTTGACAAAGACTAGGAGCATCTTTGCTCCTCCCCCTGCCTTCCAGCTCTCTTAAGGAAGAAATGAGCACAGACCAGTGTCCCCAAAGAAGATGGGCCTGGGTACCCTAATGCATCTGGGCACAGTGGAGGGAGCACATGGAACCCTTCCTTGTTCTCCGACCATCTCGAGCAATTATTTTACCTGGATTCCAGAAGTCTGCTTCCTTGGAAGAGATCCTTTATGCCTCCTTCTTCTGTGCTAGCCAGTAGCTAGCAGTAGATTAAACAGCCTGAATATTTCTGTCAGACTTTCATATCTCCAAAGATGGTAGAGAAACAGAACTTTGGATGCCTGCCCTTCTGAGGAAATTACTATAATAATAAAGTAATGCCCTGGGAGAGATTTCCTATTTAAGAGCAAAATTTTGCATGAGCCATTCCTTAGCTCCTGCAGATTCCATTTCAATTGCAATGATGGTGGGGCCCTGGGTCCGAGAGTTTGTGCTGAGAGGGGCCACTGAGTGGATGAGTCAGGGTCACCGGCTCCATCAAAGAACCCTGATGCCTGGGGCTTAAAGCCATCTCACTGGCTTTTGATAACCACTCCTCTGGGAATTGGAAAAGTGGGAACACACTTTCCAGGGAGGCTCGACTTGTGGGGTTGCTTCTTGGCTTGCGGAGAACTGCTTTCCTTCTGACCTCAAACTACCCCGATGCATGATTGGTTCTGCATCCCTCCCCACAGATGCACCCCAAGTCTCAGCTTCCTCATTGTTCACTCAGACCAGGAGAGGGGTCCTTTGCTGGTAGAAGGGGGTTAGGTGGGATCAAACCCCAGGGTAAAAACAGTGGTAGAAGTGGAGGGCCTTGCAGTAGTAGATAAAATTCAATCTGGGTATGGTGACCCCCTGGCTAATTGTGGGATATGGATTGTCACGGGCTCGTAATGGTTCTGTATGGGTCAACTCAGGACACAAGGTAGCTGAGATCCGTGAGGGTGAGCTTAGTTGGCATCGGGAAGGGTCTCAGCCTCAGCCCTTTCCAAAACCCAGCTCTCTGACATCCTCCTGGCCAACGGCAGGTCCAGACCTGGGTAGGTGGTGTAGACAGCATTGGGGCCACCGTCTCCACTAGTCCCGGGGCGGAGGAGGTATCTTTTTTTTTTTCAAAGATTTATTTATTTATGCACACAAGCTGGGATACAGGCCAGAGGCGTGGGGCGGTGAGAGGGTTCACCAGAGACAGAGTGGGGAGCAGAACAGGCAGATCGACGGAAATACACTGCTGAAGGGAGCAGCGGGAGAGGCAGGAGAGGTCTGCTGCGCCATGTGGGAATCTCTCAGGCCAGGCGTCAAACTCTCGTTGACGCTGTCGACAGCTCCACAGTGCAGTGCCTAACCGCTGCACCACCAGGGAGGCCCCCTGGGGGGATCTTATGGCAGGGGCCTCAGTACAACTGGCATAAGTTTCCTCTACCTAATTTGTGAATGAGAAGGTATAATGTCCCCAGCCTATTCACCTGCTCACTGGCTCCCAACAAACACAGAGTGTTACTGGATTTTATGGAGAGAATGTCCAGAGCTGAAGACCTCGGGGCCCTTCACTGCACTCTAACGACCCTGCTCTGGTTCAGGCTACAGAGCAACCTCTCTGCTAAAGGGGAAAAGGTGATGATGCAGAAGAAGTAACAGATGTTCCTACAGGTCAGGTGAAATCCCAATACCTGCAGATAATATCATTAGAGCTGCTTAAGGAGGCCGCTCTGTCCCCTCATAGAAAGTTCCCCCAGAGTTCTTTAGCAGAACTGGGCCAACATGGAAACGCATAGGAAATTTCCCCAGAATTACCAGGACTCATTTCTGCCTACAGATTGCACCTGAGGCCCTGCATCTCTCCTGTCTTCCCTCCCGCTTCCTGGCAGCAAGTGACAAAATGCCTGATTTGAATTTAACCTTCTTGCTCTCCTTCTACATCCCCCAGTGGAGGTGATAATGAGCAGAGAAATGGTCAGAGGTAGGTGGTCAGGAGGGGAGGAGACAAGTAAGGGGAGCAGAGGCCTCAAGCTGTAACTTACCTGCACTAGTGTCTGAGGTCCCTGAGACTGATTCTGGTGTTCCTTAAGCTCCAGGGAGTTCACAAGGGTCAGGCTCATTCCTGTGGTCTGATAAGTTTTAGGGAAAGGAAGAGACATTCTAGAAATCCTATAGGCTTGGCAGTACTAGAGTCAAGAATGGACTAAGCTCCCATCTACACATTTACTAGGTGCTGGTCCTTTTATTTGTTTTAATATCCAAGCATTTGTCCTCCCATTTTACCGATGGAGATTTGATGATGTGAGAACGTGAGTTACTGACTTAGCAGTTAAGATTCAAATTGAAGTTTTGATGGGTTAAAGTTGGAAAAACTCCCCAGATCTCTCTTCCCAGTTCAGTACCTTTTCCATTTAACATTGACTATCCCGGAATTAAGTAAGGTAATACTTAGTCATACCAGTTCTGTATTCACTCCTTACCAGGGGCTGTTGACGGAAGTACACCGTGCCACCCTGGTCTCCAGGTTTGAGTCCCCAGGGCCAGGCTCCCCTGTGCTCTCTGGAAATGCCCCACCTGCACCCCAGCTGGAAGAAAACCTGTCTTCCCCCCTTTGCATTGCCCTGTATGCGCACTGCCTCTTCCATGTGCCCCCACGCATCAGACCCCTCTGTCATCATTATGGGTTTCCTTTTTGCTCCAAGTGCATCTGACTCTTGTCTTTGATGAGTTGGTTGTTTAGATGGTTCTGCTTTGGCATCTGTCTGACTAATGGTGAGGGTGTCTGTGGGGTGCAGTGTTGCTATGCACGTCTCTGCAAGCCCACCTTCAAGAGGAGTGGTCACTTTTGGGGACCTCCCCTAGCCTACCTGGGACTTCCACCCATTGCAGGTACATACACCACCATGTCAGAGGAGGACCCTGGGATTTAGCATCAGGTTTGAGCCTGGGAGGACATGTGAGAGGATGGGGAAGAGAGAACCCCTCAGTATCCTAGTCTCACTGGACAGTGGTCAGTCCCCGTGAGCCTGTGATCATGGAAAGGGCTGAATGGGAGGGCTGGAGTAATCACATGCAGCTTCACTGACAGTGGTGGCAGAGAAAATGCCTTATCTGTGAGAGGCAGCTGGGCCCCGCAGTTAATTGTTCTGTTGTTTTCCTCTTGCTATTTTTCTAGCACATCGAGGTAGGACCTTTGCCCTTGGCTCTTTCACTGATGCTGAGATCAGAGCTGGGTGGTGAGCTTGGGATGGAGGTGGGGACAGAGGAAAGGAGCCTCACCGGGAGGGCATAGGGGAGTCCAGCCAGGGATGCTCTCAGATCCTGTGCTCATTCATCCGACTGGTGTGCACAGTGGAAACACAGGGTCTAAGATTTGGGGAAGAAAGAGAATCTTGGTATCATCACAAAATCTGCTGAGTTTTGGGTGGGTGCCCAGACGAGGGCACTGGTCAGACCATGCTTTGGGTTTAGACCATACCTGGATATTTGGGTTTACCCTGGGTACCATGTGTGTGCATCTCTTCTAGCTCTCCAGAACCTTCAGGACCCATTCAAGACCCTTTACAATCTGGGTCTTTGTTCTCTTCCCTCAGCATCTCCTGCTACTCCTTCTTTCCCCACTCTGCATAGAAACAGATGTACATATACAGGTACATACACCATGACTATTACCTTTTCTTTTTATCCATATGTGCAGGGGTCCCAAATGAGCCTTTTGCTGTTGTTGCTTCTGGGTCTAGTCCTGTTTGCCCCTACTATGTTGCCAAGATTTCCCTGACTAACCCTAAGTTATTCTTTAGAGTTTGCCGCAGTGGCCACCTCCTCCTGGAAGCCTTCCTCTCATCTCAGGTCATTTTAGGTGCCCTCTGGGCTCCATCCAGCACTGCCACTCCTTTGTGGAAGTTCAGTCCACAATGGTGTGCAGTTGAGTGTTGATTTTGCTGGGTACCCCATAGCCCTGGGAGCCCCTGAAGGACGGGGTTCAATCTTAATTGTTACAGTATCCCCACCATGTGGCACATCACATGGGTGGTATCAATAAGTGTGTGTTGAACTGATGAATAAAAAGAAAGAAAAGATCAACAGAATACATAAAAATTTCAAGCCATGTGTGACGTGGTAGTTTAAACATGTCTGCAAATTTTTGATAATCTTCTCATCAAAATATGGAACCTAATTCCTCTGCCCTTGCATGTGGGCTTGGTCTACTGACTCACCCTAATGAATAAAATATGGCAGCTATGATCCCGCACCACTCTTGAGGTGAGATCCCAGCATATGCTACAGCTGCCGCCTTCCTCTGTCCTGGGATGCTTGTGCTCATAACCCAGCCGCTTTGTTGGAGGAGACCCAGGTGACATGCAGAGGTCCCACCTCACACACAGCTCATACCAGCATCAAATCATAAACATCAAATGAGCAAGTCTTCAGATGGAAGTGGGTCCCTCTTTTGAGTCATCCCTGCTGACTCTAAGTGGGAAGAGAGGTTTTCCTCACTGAGCCCTGTCAAAATTGCAAATTATGAAACAAACTAAATGTTGCCTTTGTTCAAAATTCTTAAGTTGGGGTTGGTCTGTTATGCAACATTTGATATCTGAAATATCCCAGGAGAAGTTGTAAGGGAAAAATGGTTTAGTGAAGACTGGAAAGGACTTAAGAGAAGGCTGAGGAGGCAGAGGAGGCATGGCGTCTCATTTATTTAACATCTAAGAAATATGTGCTAACCTCCTACTGTGTGTCAGGAAATGCCCCAACTCTTGGGAACATCTTAGAGGGCAGTCAGTCATTAAGAGTTCAATCTAAGATTTCTTATGAGAAGTTCGAGCAAAGTAAGTTGTATGAAAGTATATCGTTATATTTTGTTCTTATTGTGCTATGCAAAAGAAATGGTCAAGTTTATTAGAATTATTAACTTGTAAATGAGTTTTACCTTATTTGGTAATTGGAGAAAAAAAATTCAGTAAAATCTCCTTTATTAAACATCAAAAAAGGGAAGACAAATAAAGCATAATATTTCAGGAAAGTATTGTAAACAGAGTAAACAATGATATGATTAAGGGTGAAGGAGCAATTTGAGCAACTTAAACTTCGAAAGGGTAGAGAGAGGGGGGAAGGAAGACCCCTCTCTCTGAAAGCTTGCAGGACAATCTTGCCCAAGAGGCTTAACTTTACTCTGGATGGGAGAGAGATTTGGGCTGGATTACAAAATTATTTTCAAACAAATGGAACCAGGATAGAAAAGACTGCTTTAAGGGATGATACCACCCATCCCAGGCTATCCAAGGAAGGACTGAGCCACTCCCAGACTTGAGAGCCTGAATTCTACAAGTGGTAATGAGCAGTGGAGCAGAGAGCAGAATCGACTGCTTAGAAGCCATTAGTCTCATGAACACCCATAGGGAACACATCTATTGAGCATCTACAGGAGAACACAAGTATTGGGAACTGGATAAATGAAGGTAAAGAAGACACAGTCTTTCCGACAAGGAGCTTACTGGTCCTCAGACTGGTGGGGGTGACAGTTGTGCAAACTGCAAGCTGTGATAGGACGTTGAGTAGAGCTTGCTAGATAGGGTATAATAGTTACACAGCAGCTGCTAAGAACAACTAAATGAGAGGATCATGCTTCCAGTGGAAAGATTTGAGAAAGGAGTGTGTGTGTGTGTGTTTGTATGTTGTGCATGTGTGTGCAAGAGAGGAGAGAGAGAGTTGGAGACAGATAGGATGAGTAGAAATCTATCAGAGGTGGGAGTAGATAGGAATGAGAACCAAGCCTGACAGTCATTCTTTTTCTCTGTCTCATGAATGTAGACACCCAGAGCTCTCCATCAAGCCAGAGCTCTCCATCAAGCCATATCTTGGTTGTAGAGACACACATTCAACTCAAGATGGAGGAAAGCAAAGGTTGGGGCGTGATTACTGCCATTTGCTAAGCCTGCACCCAGTTGGGACACCAATGTTGGTGTAGTCTCTTTTGTCATTCCTTAGTTTTGTGTTTGCGTCAACCAAGGTCCTGGCAGAAAACAGATGGCACTTCTTTCCTGATAAGAATATAAGATATATTCTTGAGCATTATGAGCCAACTCAAAATAATGAATAAGCAGATAGCAGAGGCATTTGGTTTAAGGCAAAGTGATTTTAAGACGAGATTATCTCAACTAGACTTTGAAGGAAGCAAGATGAAAAAAACAATGAGAAGCTCTACTTCTCATTCTCCTTTCTGGGTTCCAGCAGATACCAGAACATCTAAACTTAATCATTGCATTGACATTGGATGTCCAGTGGAGAGCAAGAATGAAAGAATTGCCACCTCATAGGTAGAATGAGATGGTTCATTTCCTCTCATTTCCCCCCATTATCAATCATAGTTTTGTCGCACCTGTAATTTCTGTTTTGCATCAGTAGAATATTGTTCAAAGTTTTTGGTCTTTTTTTTTGTGTAGGTTTTGAGAGTATAACATGGCAGACCCTCAGAGTTCCCTGTAGACGTGTCCCTCACAGCTTAGATGTCTCTCATTTGAGAGAAAGGGATCTAAAATCTGCTTAGAGTTCATCTGCTTAGAGCTCCTAAGGGAGGCTCCATTTGGCCTTCTAAGTTCCCCACTTTTGGCTCCAACTTTCCTCTACTCCCAGCCAAGCAGAAACAGAACACTTTTATTTTATTTTATTTTATTTTTAACACAGTAGCACAATGCTGCTGCTCTGCATGAAAACCCATGGTTTTCTTTTTCCAATCAGAAGAAAGTAATTTTCCTTTCACTCACCTGACTAACTTGTTCAGAACATCTCCTCCCCACCCTTTTCTGATATCTTGCTGCTAAGTATTTGCCAATTCATTTGCATCTCAATGGTTCCTTAGCAACTATCATACCCTCAGGATTAGGTACAAAGCTGCTCTCTGACACAGACAGCCAGGGCAACATCACCCTCTTTTACGGGTGCCTGAGTTACCAAAGCAAGCCCTGCTCAGACATGAAGCCCATTTACTCATGTCACGTGGGCTTGGAATTACAGTGCAATTCCTGCCACCCCAGCTGGGCATACAGACTTCTAAGTGACCCTTGCACTGAAAGGCCCCATAACCCTATGCTTCCTGAGCATTTTCCTCTGATACAGGTCTTCAGAAAGAGAACCCCAGATGTCAGTATTGGAGGAAAGCCCTGTCTTCAGACAGGTGGTGAATCAAGTCCATTTTATGGATTTGGCGGCCGAGGCTAAGAGAGGTGAAATGACTGCCCCAAGGTGGGGTAGGCAGCTGGAGCTTGCCAAGGAGAGAGGGAGCTCAGGGCGAGGCTGCCCCAGTCCACGCTCCAGTCTCATGTGCTGCGGAATCCTGAAATGAAATGTCAACTATTGTTCACTTTTGGCATAATTTAAAGAAAGCTTCTTTTATTAACATAGATAGGACGCTCTGATAGTCATCAGCGGTAGTAGGAAATTTCACTTCCCACCTAGCCAGAGAGGGTAATTGCCAAATGGATGTGCCAGATATGAATATCATTGTTTTTTTCTGCCTTGGCAATTGATAGCCTTTCTATTCTTGGGCTTGTAGCTGTGGGGAGCATGAGAGGAACGAGGGGGACGTCCAGTGTGTCCGTGTGTGTGCCTGTGCTTGGGTGTGTGTTTATGCAGGTGATGTGGTTGGACAGTGGCACTGGCCATTTAGCCAGTTAGAATATTCTGCCCTGAGTTGGTGGTGCAGCTTCTGTACCTACACCAGTCCTCACCACCAGGGCTCACTGGCATGGAACTGCCTGGCAAACGGAAGCCGCTATTCAGAAAAGGACAATAAGAACAAAGCTCATTCTACAGTAAGGCTGACCTTTGCGACTCCTGCTTCATATTGTTATTAAATATCTTGAAAAGACTGAAAGAACAATTATAGTATTGTCGTAATGTGTACGTGCACAGAACAAGCCGTGCCCAAGGAGCCTCTGGCTCAGTTGAGCTAGACGAAGCCGGGACTCCGCCACAGTTCTGGATTTCTGCGCCTCTGGAAGTTGTCTTCATTACTTAACGCCAGCAGAAAACCACGAAGTGCTGCCACCATGGGCTCCTGAAGGCTAAGATGACGGAGGAGGATGGTGGATGTCCTTGGATTCCTATTCTTCCTGCCAACCTCACTGTGGCATCCTGGTTGTGGCATCCTTGCTAGTCTGGGCTTAGCAGGTGCTGCCACTGGGGATCCGGTGAGGGTTTGCTGCTTTGGCTTAAAGGAAGGAGAGTGAGTGACCGGCTTTTCCATGAAGGGTGTCCTGTAAAGAAGGATCACAGGGGCTCATGTGGCCATTTCCCACTTCCTAATTCTCCCGGCCAACTGTGCCACCTCACTGGGTAAAGGACAGGGACCCTCTGTGTGGGTACTCCTGCCAGGTGGGAACTCCACACTTGGGCCTGGGGGCTGGTTCTGTAGCTCCCAACACTCTGTCATAGAGTCTGTAGCTGATCCTGTGCTTCTCAACCGTGTTCTCATTCTTGTCCCTGTAAGGAGCCCTTTTTAGACACTTTCTCCCCACCGGCCTTCGCCCGAGAAATGGTAACGCAGACATGCTGTGCATCTGTTCATGTACTGAGGCTCAGGGAAAGGCCATAAGCCATTGTAAGATTTAAGATTTTTCACTTTCTTTCCTCCCTCCAGAATGAGTTTTCACCCCCATTCAGAAGGTACAATCTAAAGGTCACCTGCCCAGAAGTGTCTCAGCCAGCCTTTGGCTGTTCTGGAGCACAGGCTCCACACATCTATTTTTCTTTTTTAAAAAAACTTTTTAATTTTCTTAACATCGTTGTTCATTTTGGTACAATATTTGATTTCTCCCCATGTTGCGACAGGAACTTTGTTGCCGCGGGAACGCGATGAGGGACACGACATTTGTGAAGCAGGTTTGCAGGCAAGACTCTGCTACTTGAGCAGAAGTTCTTATGCCATTTATTGAAAGCGCACAGGCTAGTAAAAACTGATCTTGTGACAATGGTATGAGGAATACGGTCCAGAGGGTGGGATAGGAACAGGGGACAAAGTTTTACAAGGGACAGGGAAGGGGACATCATGACCATATGTCGAGACATTTGTGGCAGCAAAGTGTGATGTTATCACAGACAGAGTTGTCCCAAGACCTCCATGGAAATTGTCACGTAATCAGGTCAACAGAGGCCCAGGCCTCCAGGCCGGCCTTGTGATACGGGCTATCCTCTGTAGGTGGTCAAGGAAGGCTCTGCCGTGATCTGTACAGAGCGAATATGTCACAGTTGCCCGTGAGTGGCCAGCTAGTAGCCAGCTCATGGGCACCCACATCCCCTCAGGTATGGTCCCCATAAATCTCTCACCACCACAGCACCGTGAACTATCACCACAATCCCTTGTGTTCTTCCCTCCCCTGTTCTGTCCCCTCTTCCTCCCCTTCCCTGCTGTATGCCTCAGGTTTAGTCTTTCGGACACCATCTATTTTTCCATGGAACTTTGACTCAGTTCAGGTGGCACTGATCTGCCGGGCAGGATGTCCACCTTGGCCGGTCCAGGAGGTCTTCCACAGGCCAGTCTTACCGTTGGTTATTGAGTCCTAGCAAGTTCAAAGGCACAAAGGTACCTAGAGGCTGGGGCATGGTGACTTGCCAGTAGAAGTGGAAGTATTTCCATGACTATGACCATGCCAACCTGTGTTTACGGGATGTCAGCCCTGAGTTAACTGAATTTGAACATAGTTCCTTGAGTCTGGGACTATTTGTTGAGTAAATTTTCTTGAGACATAATTTTTATATACACTAAAATTCACCAGCTTTAAGTGTACAATTCTGTGAGATTTTTTTTTCTCCTGTCATATACACATGATAGAGAACATTTTTATTACCCTCATTTCCCTTCGGTGTCATTCCTGTCCCTCTACTACTGCTGGCTACACTCCTGGTGACTGCTGATCTGAGTTTGGCTCTACAGTTTTGCCATTTTTAAAAGTTGATCTAAATAGAATAATAGAGCAGGTAGTCCTTTGTTTGGCTTCTTTCACTGAGCACAATGCATGCGAGACTCATCCAACTCAACCACGCTGTTGCCTTTCTCAGTGGGTGCCTCCTTTGTACTGCTGAGTAGTATTCCATTGCATATCTATGTCACAGTTGGTTTATCCATTCAACTGTCGGGAGACATTTTCTAGTTTCTAGTTTTTGGCTTGTATGAAAAAAAAGCTGCTGTGAACACTTGAGTGCATGTCTTTGTGTGGATACAAAATGAAAAGTAGGTTTTCATTTCTCTTAGATAAGTACCGAAGAGTGGAGTTGCTGGAGAATTTGGAAAGTACACGTTTGACTTTATGAGAGACTGCCAGTTTGTTTTCCAAAGCAGCGGTACCACCTGGCTGTCTTGCTGGCTCTGTGTCGGAGTCCCCGTTGCTCACATCCTCACCAGCCGTTGTCACTCTTTTTAATTTGAACCATTCCGATGGATATGTAATGGCATCTTGTGGTTTCTATTTGCATTTCTCTAATGACTAATGATGTGCTTTTCATGTGCTTCTTAGTCATTTATATATATTGTTTGATGAAGTGGGTGTATGGATCTTTTGTCTATTTTCCGTTATTGTTGATTGTCTTTTCTGGGTCATTTTCGACATGGGTGCTGTTGGGAGATAACAGAAGTCCTAGCATCACTACTGTCTGACTGTTTAGATTGCTGTGTTATGTTGAGAAGACCATACATTGGTACCCACTGTGCTTTATTGCTGGAGCAGGGGTAGGAATAGGTCATGATCTTCTTGAAAAGGAGGTTGTTACTTATCTGGGAAGTAATGCCTCCTCAGACAGGGCAGGATTTGGGAATGTGGGCCTTTGCTATGGGAGTATGTGAGCCTCTGACGGAAACCCTAATTCAAGTAGTTAGAGATCGCGTTACTCTGTGTTTATTTCCCATGTGCCCTAAACCCCTGCCCACCATTGCGGGGTGAGTTGGGTTGTCATGGTGGCAGCAGTAGAAACCCCCAACTGTACTGCTTCTTCAGGGTGCATTTATTACAGGTATCTTTGGATTTTGGGATTTCTTTTTATGGACAGAGGTACAGTTCCCCTTTGCAGGATGACTTATGAAGTCGGAAAATGCACAAGGAAGCCTGTATTTCCAGGGCTGGACCCGATCACTAGGGTGTTGGGTGCCCCCAGTTGCTCATCACCTTTCTCGTGGCAGCTTTGACTCCTGAGTGGCTTTCTAGCTCTCTGGTTTGTGCTATATTGAAGCCTTGGAGGATAACTTTGGCTCATATCTGAGCTTTAGATGACAGACTCAGGATTCCATAGTCTTTTCATCATGAGGGAGGATGTGGGTGCTTCAGCCATGTTTGCTGTTATTTGCATGATGATGATCAGTGATCACTATAATCATGGGGGAGGTGACACATGACAAGTTTGCGGAGGCCTGCCATGGTGCCATCAGGAATTGGAGTGTTCAGCTGGGTCCCGCATCACTTCTAACAAGCACTCTTGTATTCCTGAGCAAAGATTCTGCATCACTTTTGGCTATGGACAGGGCAGGCACCCTGTCTGCCCCCAGAATCCAGCTAGAGCCTGCACAGAATAGGCACTTGGTGATGGATGCATGGTTGGGTGGGTGGGTGGATGGATAGATAGGTGGGTGGTGGGTGGACGGATGGATGGGTTGTGTGCCCATGGTCACTTAGGGAGAGACTGATGTTGGTGCCATCAATGGCATCACACCAGGAACTCATTAAATAAAAGCAGTGGCAATTTAGTAAATCTAGAAGATCTAACTGTGGAGACAAAACTGATAGACCTGTGCAGGGTGGGAGAGATCTGAGATGGTTCAGACAAGGACTACTGAAGGACCTGATTTAAGGGAGTTTTAGGGGTAAACTGAGCCCTGAACATGTGCAAATGGAGAGTGGTGGGGGTGCATAGCAAAGGAGAAATAGCAGAAGTAGCATAATGGTGCTGGGGGAAAAAAGACAAATACCTGGAATAACAATTCCATACAGTCAAGTGAGTGCTCAGTGGTACAGCTAGATGGTCAGTACTGTCGGACATCAGAGGACAGAGAGATTGGAGTGGGCTAGGTAACCAGGTTGACTTCCTGGAGGAAGGGGTATGCTACTCTTAAGGGAGACAGAAAGTTCTTACTGGTAGAGGATGCAGAGTGTGAGCATAGGATTACCTTCCAGATATACTTGCCATTTCTGGGCCAAAATTATCTGGGATAGAGAACCTGCTGAGAAATTTTATTCTGTGATGTGTGTTTCTCTGTCTTGGATCTGCTGGCTCCAGAAAGCCCTAGAGGTGGTCCCACTCAGCATCATTTTTGTGTGCTGAATCCTGGGGCCTAGGGAGACATTGCCAAGAAGGGCTCACCTAGAGGAAAGTGACTTCCTGCAATGATGTGGAACAGCTTTTCACAAGCGGTCCTCTCTGACCTCACCACACTATGTGTGGTCAGTGAACCAATACACTGACTCTAAACTGTACCAGGGAACTGACTCCTTCAAACAATTTAGTAAACCTTTAATTTTTTTTTGGAGCACTTCTTTAAAAAAGAAGCCATTCCAGATTAAAGAAGACTAAAGAGACATGACAAGTAAATATAACACATGACCTCTTACTTGCTTCCGTATGGAAGACATTTGTCCTCAGTGGTGGTATTTGGACAACGGATGCTTGACAATGAGCTCCCATAACTAAGGGAGAGGGTCTTAGTAGATGGAAGTATTATAACAATGTTCAGTTTTCCAATCTGTTATCCATACTGTGGGCAGGTGAGAGGATGTCCAACTCTTCTAATAGTGCGGAGAAGGGAAATTAGCAGACAAACAAATGGACAGATGTGTGTGTATACTACAATACATGCATATGGAATGCAAGAATGTACAAGTGATATACAGCATGTTCTTTTATGCCATAAAATATGAAAATGAAAAAACAAATGTGGCAAAATATTAAAAATTGATGAACGGTAAAGGGTAGAAGAATGTTCCCTGTTCCATTTGTGCAGTTTTCCAGTGTGATTGCTATTGCTTTAAAAAGAAAAAGTTCTTAAAAAGTATGTCTTGTTTAAAAGTTTGATGGATGTTCCAAGTTACCTTCCAAAAAGGCTGAGCCAATTTATATTCTTACAACATTTGAGAGGTTTGGTGCAGCTGTTTGATGTAGCTATTTTTATTCAGCTATTTTGATGCCAGGGACTTTTTGATGGGGTCATATATCAGTTTTGACCTGGGGACATTTTGTTTTTTCCAAATTTATTATGAATATTTCTAAAAGTATGAAAAAGTCATATTACGGTGAACATCTATAGCTGATCACCCATATTCAGTGTCTGTTAATATTTTACTATATGTATCTATCAGTACACATTTTCGGGGGGAGGTTGGGAATTGAGACTCAGCAAGATTAAAGAACTGCCAAAGGTAAGAGAGAGGGCCAGACACCTGCTTCTTTGCATCTGGTCCTTCTCTCCTGCCTCCCAGATTTTCCCAAATTGCTTCCTGAGCAGATAGGATTGATAGATTTTTTTTTTTCTGAAGCAGTTTAATAGTGTGTTGGAGTCAGAGAGACCTGAATTTAAATTCCATCTCTGACCTTGGGCAAACTACTTAACCTCCACATGCCTCAATTTATTCATCTGATTAGTGGGGATGTTGCTTACCTCTTACGATCGTTGAGAAAGATAAATGAGAAAACCTACTTAAGTTCGAGGTAGTCATTATTAATCTCATTTCTTCTGTATCTCTCTTTCCATTTAAAACAGATCTTGAGGTCACATCCCAAGGAGGATTGATTCCTAAGATCTTACCCTTTCTTGCCAGTGTCTTTTCTGGTCTCTGTTGCTGGGGTGCTGTTGTGTCTTGTCTACTCCAATGGACGAGGAGGGCCACTGCTCCAAGAGTCTCTGAAAAGATGATACTTAGCACATGTGCTGGGTTGTTCAGTTGCCTGACATTATATATCATGACCAGGAATGCCTGGTCTCAGAGAACAGGGCCTCCAGGTCAGCAACCCCCAGGTGAACAGGTGCAGGCAGTTTCCCAGCATCCCCACGAAGTGAGAAAGGGGCCTATGACCCAGTACTCCCTTCCTACCCACTGCTTGTGAAATGCTTTGTTCCAGATCTGAATTGTGCTCTGGAAATGCACACTGCTCTTCTTAAGATGATGAGTGCTGTTGATTCCAGTAGATGATGTGCATTCCTTGGCCCAGGCCAGGCTGAATGGTCATCTCCATAGGAGGGGATCAAGTCTAACATACTATACTGCAGCGAAGAGTGAGAAGGCGCAGTGACAGAGGGTCTCTCTCCTACTGCTAGCCAGCTGCGTGGACACTCTCAAGGTCCTGTGTCTGGCTCCCACCTACCTACTCTTCATGCAGTGCTCTTGCCCTGTGTTCTGGCTCATGTAAGGATCATGGGCTGGCCATTCCCTAGACTCCCCTAAGGGCCATCTGTGGAGACAGTGCGTGGATGTGAAGGCGTAGCCAGGTTTAGGACATGCTCCCCAGTTGATTACAAGGCCCTGTCTGTAGCTTTCCCTTTCTCTGCCCCATCTTCCTTTGACCTGTCACTCCACAGGAAGGAAGCCTTGGCTAGTTCATAAATAATGAGACTGGATGTTCCTGGCTTCCAGTTTAAGAGCCTGACAGGCAGGCAGCTGGTGGGGCTGGGGCGCTCCTTGGCTTGCAATGTGCGATCTGACCATAGTGTGCCCGTGTTGCTGGGGACAGAAACGTGGCCCCCTGAGAGCCTCTTTCCCACAGGACTGTGTTTTTGGGTGAGCGGATGATCTCTTCTGAAGCTGAGGCGCAGAAAGGAACAGGTGACTGCTGGGAACCAGATGGGTGTGCGGGGTAAGGGCAATTCAATCTTGAGATGATGGGCTGCTTCATGGCCAGCTGTCAAGTAGAGCTTTCTCAGGACAGAAACAGGTCGAAACATGGGCACCAAAGAGGACAACGCTTGGGTAGGTGAGGTTTTTGCTGTGTGTCAGGGTGATCTCCTAAACACATAAAGGGAAGTGGAAGTTTGGTGGGCACGACAGATCTCTGTCTTCTCATTTCCGTAAAAAATCGGGGTTCTCTGGTGTTTGGTGTGTATCTCCCTGTCTCCTGTGCCTTGGGGGCTGGGAGCCTCCTGTTTGTGCAGGCGTGTCTGGCACAGGCCAGCAGGCAGACTGCCACTGCTGATACCACTCCATGTCCCATTATGGGGGTGCTCTTGGGGCGCTTTCTGAGACCAGGTGCCCACCTACAGGTGTGGGCTTTGCCTCTCTGTCAAATGGGATGAATGATACCCCCTCTCGGGTGCTCAGTTGTGAGTGAGATAATACAGGCCCTATGCGGGGCCAGTGCTGAGGATGTTGCAGGCGTTCAGTACACGCTTCCTCTCTTCCTCCCTGCCTCTCCTCCTTCCCTTCTCTATGGGGCTTCCGCTTGGAGGAGCTGAGTCTCCATCCTGCACCCCCTCTCTGGTTCCCACAGCTGCTCAGACCCTGCCCTTGCAGCTTCTCCTCATGGAAGGTCTACAAGGCCTCCCGCTGGCCTGCTTCCCTCAGGTGGCTGCCCAGGAGCACCACTGCCCTCTTCTCTTGCCTGGCCTTGCCTCTCCCACCTTCTGCTCTGCTCCTTGCTGGGGTGGGCCCAGTTCAGAGGACAGATGGACACTCGTGGTGCCAAGTTCTGATTTGGCCAAGGTCAGCTAATCCCTGTCTACTGACTCCAAATCTGTTATCCAGCTTGGTCAAAGTTTATATTTCCCTCATATCACAGACTAGCGAGGTCAGCGGTGGGCTCTGTGCCATCCTGTCGTCCAGGGACATGCTGATGGGGAATGGGTACAAGGCCCTGCTATGCCTCAGTGGAGGGGTACAGCACATCTTTTCTACTCGTAGTCCCACCAGCGAGCCAAGAAATGGTGTGAGCTGTGGTCTGGGTGGAGGGTGCTGGTTTATGGACCAGGCGGCAGGGTCTTGCTGTAACACCCCGGCTGCTCTCCAGGCACCGGTAGGGGTTGGGGGCCGAGGTGGAGGCAGCTAGATGTCTCCCTACGCTACCTCGGGGAGGGCCATCCACCGGGGGGCCTCAGGACCTCTCTTTCTCCTTCCCTCCCTCCCTTCCTTCTCTTCAGTGTTAACAGAGCTTCCCCCTTGGATCAGACACCGGCTACCTTCACGAAGTAGAGGAAGAGATACTTAGGTATCTTTTCAGACATGGAGCCTGGTGTCTCTGAGCATAGGAAAAAGATATCCAGATGCCTCCATACTGGGCCAAGCCACCAGAGCGACCAGGGCCTGAGCACCTCTCCAATGGCAGGTTCTTGGTGGGGGCTTTTGTTTCCATGAGTTTGTCCGGTTGCGCGCGGTGCCTTCTCTGTCCCAGGCACACCTCATGCCGCTGCTGCCTCCATCTCTTGCACCTGCTGTGCCTGCTGTTGGGTGAAGAGAACAAAAACCACACAAACTTTAAAAAGGAGGGAACATTTTAAAAATTGAGGAAAAGTAGTAGAATTAAGAATCCAGAGAAATACAAAAGATAATAAAATGGTAAAACAGGAAATGATTGCTTCAGAGATTAGTGAAATGTGGAAAAGGTTAGAGCACAGGTCAAAGATAGTGAGGAAAATACCTGTGAAAGAAGGATGAACGCAGATGGACAAGATGAAATATGGATTATAGAGACCTAAACTGCTAGAAGGCTGGATTGTATAGCAAGAAGCAAAATTTAGAAGAAAACAAACATTCCCAGCCCATAGGAAATGAGGGGAGCAGCCGGCTTTGTGATGGTTCCAGGCCCAGCCTGTCACTCTTTTTCTGGGAATTCTTGGGTGTGAAAGTTTTTTTTTTTTTTTTTTTTTT
>PVIJ01007367.1:0-83170 GCA_004024925.1 Scalopus aquaticus | reverse complement strand
GGGGTGGGGGAGGAGGAAGGGGCGGGGAACCCCCCGTGGCAGCCAGGGGTGGGAGCACAGAGCCCCCAGGCTGCCCGCCCGGGTCTGTCCACCTGGGGGCGTCAGGGCCAGCTGGCACGGGCCTTCTGCAGCCCCGGTCACGTGAGCCCTGCTTCACCCGCGTCCAGCCGACTCCCCGCGTGTCTGGGGTGGGGAGGCTCGGAGACCCTTGTCTGTAAAGCTGCAGGGAGGCCGGGGGGGGCTGGGCCTGTCGGGGGGCTGGGGTCCAGCCGGGCGCTCAGACACTGTGTGGGTGACCCTGTGTTTCCAGGAGCCCCCGAGGCGGTTTGTGGGTTCAGGTGGTCTGGAGCTGAACTGAGACCTGCCCCCTAAGCACAGGCGTCTCCCCTTCTGCACCCCACTTGGCTCGGCCCGTTCCTGGGCCTAGGAGGACCCTGTCTACCCCGCACACCCCCAGCCTGCCCAAGCCCCCAGCCGTTTCGCCTCGTGTTCGGGAGCCCCCAGGCCCGCTGTGTCCCCTGGACCCGCCTCTCCCTAGACCCCTCGTTCTGCGAGGCTGTCTGCAGCAGGGCCCGACGGTCAGAGCCGGCAGCTCCCTGGGAAGGGCAGTGGGTGTCGGGCGGGGCCCCATCCTTCTGGGGCGGCCCTGGGGAGGGGCCGGGCTGCCAGCCCTGGGCCCCGCCCTTGCAGGCCGGTGGAGACCTGGCTTCGGGCGCCTGCCTGCTGGCCGCTGCTGCTGGCGGCTGCTGCTGGCTGCGGGTCCCTGCGCGTCTCCCCTTCTGCCTCTGGCTCGGAGGAGGGTCAGCCACGCTGCCAGCCTGCGCGGCTGGGTCAGAGCTCCTGTGCGCCCCGTCGTGGGCTCTGTGGGTCCCCCGCAGGCCCTGTCTGCTTAGTCCCCGCTAAGGCGTGGGTGGTCGGGGACATGGCGGTGGTTTCGGGGGCACGAGGGTCCTTGAGTCGTGTCTGTTTTGGAGGGACCCCACAATCAGCCCAGCGACGCCCGCCGTGCCCAGGTGTTCGCCATTGTCCTCGTGGCGAGGATTGGTCAGACCTGCCCTCAGCGCTGTCCCGGCCAGCCTGGTGTCCTGGGTGCGGCCGCAGGGCCAGCGGGTCCTGTTCACTCCGGAGCCCCGCCCGTGCCCCGTGGCCTCCTCCCCACCCGCCCGCCCGCCCCCCGAGACCGCCAGTCCGTCCCTGCGTCTGAGCCCCGCATCCCCGGAGGCCCAGCTGCGCCGGCACGTGGAAGCACCCCCGGGCGGCGGGGAGGCTGCCCGGCCTCACCCCCCAAACCGGGCGGCCCCGGAGCACTGGGGATGTCGGTGCACCCCGCGTGGGCTCGAGGCAGCGGGGCACCCTGAGGGGCCCCCGTGGCCTGTCCAGGATCAGAGGGGCTGCGAGTTCCAGGCCGGCGGGCTGAGCTCGAGGGCTCCTGGGTGCCTGTAAGGGGCACAGCTGGGCCTGGGCCGGGGCGGGACCCTCGGCCTGGCCCCTCCTGCATGGTCTCTGCCTGCCTGCCGGTCTCCTGGGGGGTCCGTGCTGCAGGCCCCCCATTTTATAGATAAAAAAACAGGCGTGGAGGGGGAGGCCTCCAGCCCGTGCCGCACAGCTAGTCGGTGGCAGCGCCGCGATCTGACCCCAGTCTAGGCCCTGGCCCGCCCCCCTTCCCGGCCAGCCAGGGCGCCCGCCCCCGCCCATTCCTGCACCCGGTCGGGCACGTCCAGGCCTGTGGATCCCCGGGCGGGGGTCAGCCACCCCAAGGCTCCTTGCCCTGCTCCGCCCGTGGCGCCTGATTCACCTCTGGGCCCAGCCTGGAATGCCACGCCTGGGGCGGGAGAGGCCCGGGCAGCCTTGGTGCCGCTAAAAAAGAGCCCGCTCGAGGCGGGCGCGAACCCCACCTGCGTCCCGGACCACCCCCCTGCCGGCACGAATCACAAATTACAGGGCAGGATGCATCTGCGTCTGGAGCTGGCGGGCTGGTCCCAGAGGCTCCAGCTTAATAAATTTTTCATGCTCCTCCCCCTCTCCTCGCGCTGAGAAGCAGGATTTCCTAGCATCCCGTCCCTGCAGACCCGGATGGTGCTTAGCGATTATGGCAATTTACAGGCGAGCGCAGACACGCCCGTCCTTACCTGGCCTGGGGGAGCCGGGAGTGCGGGTGGGATGGGGCTGTGGGCAGGGGGGAGCTGAGGCCAGGCGGAGGGAGGGGTGGCTGGAGCCGGGCTCATCCTCCCCTGTGTGCTCCGGCCAGAGTGGCCAGTGAGGGCCCCCTCGTGCCCCCGGCCCCTCCCAGGCCTCTGACTCGGGCCACCGTGCAGCGCTGGTGCGGCATGTCTGGCCGCTGGGAGAGGGACTTTGCGGGTCGATGCCGCTGTCCAGGAGGGTGCTTGACCTCTTAGGTACAGGGGGCCGGAGGGGGCCTCCTAGGCTGGCGGCGGGGGCTGCCTGCGGGGAGGCCTGCCCCCCTCCCCTGCAGCTGCAGAGGGAATTCCTTTAAAAATCCCTCGGAGCACTTAACTCCACAGCACCTCTTGTGAACATTCAGTGCCGCCCGGCCCGCGGGTGTGGGGACCCCACGCTTGGGCCCCAGGCTGGGCCGGCTTTGGGGTTGGTGTGTGCTCACCCCAAAGGTTCGCTTTTCCGGAAGGGACAGCTTTGAAAACAGCGCACAAAAATAGCCCTTTAAACCCCACAAATCCCAGACTTGCTAAAGCCCCCTCCTCAGTGCATGCGGGGGACACGGCGGGGTCTGCCGCTGTCTGGGGGGGCCCGGGGAGCAGCGGTGGGGGCAGGTGGAGCCAGCTGACCGGGACGGGCCAGGGCGAGGGAGCCCTGGACGTGAGGATCACCCCTTCCTTTGCAGCTCGCTGGTCCCAGGGCCCCTCCCAGAGCCGGCTCTGCTGCAGAGGAGGTGGCCGATCCCGTCCTTCCTCACGGGCTGCCGCCCTGGGGGGTCCTGCTGACACCGTGGGGCTCCTGCTGGGTGCCAGCCCCGGGCACACACCTTCCCCGGCCAGGGCTCCTGGGCAGCACGTGGCCAGGCTGAAAGGAGAGGAGCCTGCTGCCCAGGACACCCAGGTCCTGTTCGCGGGCTGGGCACCTGCCCCGGGGCACACACAGCCCAGAGCCAAGCCACAGTCTGACCGGTCTGCCTGGCCAGCCCCCACCAGGACGGCCTCAGAGAGCCACCCCTCCCCCGGCTATCCAGGAGCACCCCGTGGTGTCACACCTGGACGGGCCAGGCGGGGGGGGCTGCCTGTAAGAGGTGTCGCTGCATTCTGCAGGGTGCGTAGCATCTGCCAAAACGTCCTTCAGGAATCCTGCCCCGTGCCCGCCAGGCCAGGCTCGGCCTTATTTTGGCCTCGCGTCCTGGCAGTCTGGGCCTCAGCTCTGTGTTGCAGTGGCCCCGTGGGCGGGCGGCACTGGACCCTGGCCTCTGCTGGCCGTGCTCTACACAAGCTGGCAGCGCTCCTCGCCCTTCCGGAGGAGGCTGAGGGTGGGCTGGGCAGAGGGCAGCCCATCTGCACCCCTTCTGGCAAACGGCCCCTGGCGCCCCTCCCATCCTTCTCGTGGAGGCAGCTGGCCACGGCGGGGACCTGACAGTCCCCACCACCCCCGGACTCCTCGCTGGCCCCTTGGTGTGCCGACCTGAGCTGTCCTGAAAGGCCTGGCCTTCAGCACGCTCGAGACCCTCCCAGCCAGCACTGCGGGAAAGACCTGGTTTCTCCATGAGCAAGGGCGCTCCCCCAGCTGAGTGTTCAGATGTGTGCAGCCAGCAGAGACGGCCTGTGCACATGGCTTTACTTTGAACACCTAGCGAAACCGGGTCCTCTCCCGTCCCAGCGTCTGTGGCGTGACTGACCTGCTGGCGGAAGGCCGCGTGGGAGGGCTCGCAGATGTGGGGGCATCTTGCCACTGCCCGGGGGGAGCGGGACCCGTGGCCCCGTGGCCGGGGGGCTTGCCTCCAGCGTTTCTTCTGCTGCCGGCGCGGAGGCCACCCGCCCTAGCGTTACTTCCTGTGGTCCGCACAGCTGAGCCTCCTGGCTCTTTAGAGATGGTGCCGGCAGACTGAGTGAGCCGTTCATTGTGATTTGTTAGATTTCGTGGTAACATTCCTGTCATCCTTGGAGCTCTTGCTGTAATGACTACCAAACTCCTATTCATCCTACAAAACCCAACCCGGTGGCTGCTTCCTCCAAGCCATCCTAACCCTACCTAGAGGCTCAGAAGCACCAGGATTTCCCCAGTCACTGCACTGTCCATTTCCCTGTATAGGCTGCTGCCCTCTCCGGAGGTGAGCGCCCCATAAGGAAGGTTCCTAAGAAACAGCACAGAGAAGGCTGGTCACTGCATGCTGTGGCACAGAGGAAGCAATGGAAGTGGGGGGTGAGGAGCCAGGTGTGCTCCCAGGTGCAGCTCGGGGGGTCCCCTCAGTGCCCAGGTTCTGCCCCACCGCTTGGGCTTCACAGCATCGCTGCAAGGCGGGAGGTTTCGCTCTTACTCTGCAGTTGTAGTCGAGGCTCAGAGAGGGTGGCCTGCCTGAGGTCACACAGCACTTCCGTACAGAGGAGAGATGGAGGCCCTAAGCCGTCTGTCCCCGCGGCCCTGCCCTGCGATGCGCCCTGATGGGGGGCTCTCCGGCCGCTTAGACAGGAGCCCTGGGGAGCGGGCGCCCCGGAGGGCTCGCAGGCCTGCGGGGGCCGGGGCTGTGCCTGTCTGGCTCTGCAGCCCTGAGCACTCGCTTGCGGTCTCCCCACTGTCCCAGGTTGGGCGCTGGCCTGCCGAGGGCAGGGAGGCCGACCCCCGCAGCGGAGAGGCCTTTATCCCTCTGCGTCCACACCCGCCCCACAGACCACCACTGCTCCCCGACCCTGGAAGCCCCTCTCCCTGCCCCTGGAAGCCCCTCTCCCTGCCCCGCCTGTGGTGTGGCCCGGTGTCAGGTGTCCACTTGGTTTCCTAGTAACGAGTGGGGGTGGGCTGCCCGGGCGACGCCGGCCGCCTGTCACGGTGCTGGTTTACGTCCGCTGTGACCACGCGGCCGTATGCGCGCTTCGCTTTGATTTTCTCCGGGTGGCGGTGGGTGACGGCCTCTGCGTGCAGCTCACTGTCTGCGGCAGGACCGGGCCTCCGAGGGCCTGCATGGGTCTGGGCGTGGTGCCGTCGCCTTGAGGGCGGCAGCCGCGCAGGCCCCTCCAGGAGATGCAGGCCGTTGTGAGGACTGGAGTAATTGTGGGGATTTAGCATCTGTCAGCGCAGCTGCCTCCCGGAAATCAGCAGGAGCGAGGGGTCGGGGGAGGCGGGAGAGGCTGGGGCCTGGAGGGGCCGGCGAGGGGCCACGGCCAGCTGTGGTCTCGGCGTGTCAGTCCAGTGTCCACAGTGCGCCCCGGTCCCGGCTCCTGTCCACTTGTCCTCTCGGGCACTTGGACAGAGGGTGAGCACTGAAACCGGCAAGGCCGGAGGGGCTCCGGGCCCGCGTCCTCACTCGCGCCTGGGCGTGTGCTCCTTGAGCTGCTGCTGGGAGGACTCGTGAGGCCCCCGCTCTGTCGGGTGGGCCACGCCCCGCACGTCCCGAGCAGCCCGGGCGTGAGGCCTTTGCGGTCAGTGCTCCCTCCTGGCGGACTGGCTCAGTGCGTCCTGCCCGGAGCTGCAGAGCGAGCAAGGCCCACGGCCCTCGGGCCCACCAGACGCTTCCCCTGGGAGTTCGCTGGCCAGAACCCGATTGGCAGGGACCGGGGCCCACCGACCCTGTGGCCCAGTGCTGACCGGCGCACGCCAGCTTTTCCAGGAAGCGTGGCCTCTGCGCGTGGAACCCCTGTGTCCACTTCCGTGGCCCTGACACGGCTGGGGCAGTCAGGGTGCAGCAGGGCGGCTCCCGGGGCCGCAGAAGGTGTGCACTTGCACACGTGTGTGCTCAGCCGCCTGGGGCTTGCACCCTCTCGTGTGCTGAAGGGCTTTGGGGTGGGCTGGAGGTGGCCGCAGGCGCGTCCGTCCCCGGGGACTCGAGGCAGCCAGTCCTCTGTGGCTCTGCGGGGCCGGTCATCGTTGGACACGCACCTGGTGGGTGTCACAGGAGAAAAGATACCCAGATCCCCCCCGGTCGGGCCCCCGCCCGGCCACTGCACCGCACTCCAGGCCTGTCACTCGGGGCTTCGTGGGCGGGTCCCACCCCACACCTGCCCTTCCCTCTCCCGTCTGACGCCCGGGGCCCCGCTGGCCGTGACGCAGGCAGCAGAGACCTGCGGCTTGTCGTCTGTCCCCCACCCTGCCGGGGCCTCACCGCTCCTGTGACGCCCTACAGAAGCCAGAGGTGGCGAGCCGCCCTGCCACTGCTGGCCACAGGCAGGGAGCCAGCGGGCCCCAGAGGCCATCACACGCAGAGGTGACCCCCGTCTCCCAAAAGCATCTGTAGCTCAGATCTGCCGCCCGTGTCCCACCGGGACCGAGCGGCCCGAGGGCAGAGTCGGTGAAGGCATCAGCCTCCGATGGGCGCTGAGTAAACCCGCAAACCTGATGGTCCTCACTTCTTCACTGCCGAGAAACAAATAAGTTTGACTTTACTTTCACAGTTTTGTTTTCGTTAAAAAAAAGCAAACCACTTAGTGGTTTATTTCCACTTCTCCCAAGTGTTAAGTGGCATTTTGGTGCTACTGTTTTACCTTTGCAAATACTACACGGGAGCCCCAGTTCCCAGCGCTTGCTGACCTAAATCCAGGGGTTCCCTGGAAGGTTCTCCTCCAACAGGTGCTTCGGGGCAGAGAGCAAGGGGTACAGGGCACGGGACAGCTCAGCCCGCTCCCCAGCGGCCTCTGGAGGAGGCCTCTGGCTGCGTGGAGCAGCTGGCCTGGGGTGTTTGGAGTTTCTGCCCCCAGTTACGACCCCAGAGCGCAGCTGTCCCTCGCTGGCTGCTCATTTGAACCCCAGCGAATCAGGCGTGAGGAAGGAGAAGCGAGGCGTGGAAAGAGGCCCCCACGGATGCGTGTCCCTTGTCTTCATTGATTTTGAGAAAGGGAAGAAGCGAGCTGAGGACAGGCAGTGGACGTGCAGGGGGGGAGCTGCCCGCTGCGTCTCGCCGGACAGTGTTTGTCCTTCTGGGAGTGCAGCGTGGGAAGCGGCTGCGTCGCCCACTCTCCCCTGGAGCGGGAGGCGCTGGCAGACTGGGTGAGATTCGGGCCTCTCTGCCTTTTGCCCGAGGGCATCCCTCTGTCACACAGAGTCACCCCCTTGCAGGTTCCCGGTGGGAGAGAAAAGACAGACTGAACGAGCAACCGGAAAACTAGACGGGACATGCTGGAAGGGGGAGCCACAGTGCGCAGGATTCCCCAGATCTAACCCTCCTAGACCTCATATACCCAGGAGAGACCCCCAGTGTTCCCAGCATAAAATGCTGCGCTGGAAACTGAGCCCAGCAGCTATTTGAGGGGCGTCCACTGTGGGGGAGACAGGTTGAATGTGGTTGGCCCCAACCAAGTTCGCTGTGAGAGCAAGTCCTGCTCTTTAGAAGAGACAGAAGGATGCTGTCTGTGATGCGTCATGCAACGGCCCAGTGCCCAGGAAAAAGTTCAGGCTTGCAAAGAAGCAGGATAAGTGAGTCATTAGCAAGACAGAAAATAGAGTCATAGGAACCAGCCTCAAGACGACTAGGGTGTTACCATTAGCAGCTTTTTAAAATATGGTCAGGGACTTCAAGGAAAACACCGCCCGGGCACACGAACAGATGGGGAGACCCAGTAAGAGACGCAACGCGGAAACAGGGCCAAGTGGAAATTCTAAAAGTGAGAAGCACTGTAACTGAAATGAACAGTCACTGGAGCCTCTTAATGGGAGGCCACAGATGGCGGCGGAGAGAGTCCTGAACTTGAGACCGTTCAGTGGGAGTTTCACACTCCAAGTCACAGGGAAAAGAAGACCGGGAAATTGAGCAGCGTGTCGGACCTGTGGGACGAGACCAAGTGGTCTAACAAAAGTATAATTGGCATCCCCGAAGAGAGGAGGCTGAAGTAATGGGAAAACATAGTGGCCCCGAACTCCCCAAACTCCAAGACCACTCCGATAAAGGGACCAACTCCTGAGAGATGGTAGAGACAGGCAGTGAGCTGCTCTGTTTACGGATTGCAGGCGACTGGTGACGTCTGCAAGTTTGCTGTCAGAACAAATAGGACTCTGACCTGTCCATTCTCTTAAACTAGACTGTGGCCTCCATACAGCCCTGCCACCGCCCCAGCAAGTGTTTTTCTAATTGACCAGATGATGGTGCAGCTTACATGGCTGTAGGAAGGACCTGCAGAAGTGGCTGGTGGGTTTGCAGACGAGCAGACTGGATGGCTCAACTGCCTGGCTCAGACTCCCCATGAAACCAGTCAAGGGGTGCAGACGGCCTGTGTGTGTTGGGGGCAGGTGCTCTGCCATCCTCGATGACTCTGTCCACTCGGCAGGGACAGGCAGGTGGCAGGTGTACCCAGGAGGAACACGAGCTCGCAGGCGCGAGCGGGGCACTGGGCTTCTCTGTTCCACCTAGAGCTTGGGCTCTTGGGGAGAGCACCCTTCCAGGCCGGCTCTCAGGCGCCCCCTTCCAGCATTGGCGTGTGGCATGCTGCGCTGCCGCCAGCTCGCTTCCTTCCCCACAGCCGGGGGCACAGCCCGAGTCTGCGGACGAGGGTGGACAGGGGCGCTGTCACCCCGCAGCCGGCGCGCCAGCCCCACTGTCCCCACTGCGTCAGCGGGCTCCCCGGTACTTGGCGCCGGCCTCGCTCTGTAGCACCGTAGAAATCTGGGAAGCAGACACCTGCCGAAAAGGGCCCCCCCAGTTCCCTGCCTGGCCCCCCGTGGTGGGTGGAGTCTGGGGCTGGCTCCTGTGGGGTCGGCATCTGGAGAGGCAGGGAGGGGTTGGGGTCAACGTGAGTGACCGTCCCGGGGCCACCAAGGGGGCTGAACCCACGAGGCGGTCAGCAAGAAATTCCATGAGTCACAGACAGGTCCTGGCCGCCTCGCTGGCCCAGCCAGGGCCCTGTCCCTGTTGGACACTGCCTTGTGCCGGGCCTGAGCTGTCTGGGCACTGATGCCCAGGAGGGCAGCTCAGGGTGGACGGGCGGGGGAGAGAAAGGATGGGCCGGTGGCGCCCCCTCCCTGCCTGCACGGGCCTCAGGCGGCGTCTGGTCTGTGACGTGCCTCGGGCGTCTCCCTCCAGGGGCTTGTGAGCTTGGAAAGTGGGGTCTTTCTAGCGCCTCTTGGGGTGGGCACCGCTTGGGGTGGGCTGACCCAGGCGCTGGCGCTGGTCGGCGGCGACCTTGTCCTTCCTGGCCTGTCACAGAGTGATGGCCACCTGGTGGTCAGCCCCCGCAGTCCTGGACTGTCCACGGGACAGGGGCCCCGGAGCAGCGACTTCCTCGCCTTCCCTGGCTGCTGGCTGCCGACCCCTGGGGGCCGGGCTGCGTCCCGGATCCCCCAGAGAGAAGTCCGATGTGTCACCCACACGCCCCATTGCCCACGGAGGCGCTGGGCTTTGGGGAGGCCCCTCTGCTGCAGAGCCCTTCCTTGAGGACCACGTGCGCGCCGGTGGTCTGGCCCCTCCCAGCCTGTGCAGTGACGGCGACTCTTCTGAGACGGTTTGGGACGGGCCCCAGAGTGCTGCAGGTGTCACCCCCCCAGCCAGCTCTGTCCATCCCGTGTGTGTTGGGGGGAAAGGGGGTGCTTGCCGTCTTCGGTGTCTCTGGACTCACACTTGGCCCCTTTTGAGCCTCTGGCCACGAGACGTGTCCTGCAACAGTGGGCACAGAGGGCGGCCTTGGCACTGCCCGCCCTGAGGACCCCATCACAGCAGCCAGGAGGGTTCTCGGGCGCAGGCCACGGGGCCCCAGGGGCTTCTCCCGGGCCCCGGAAGCCAGTGCAGCCCGTCGCTGGGGCGTCAGCACCCACGGCCCTCAGGTAGGGCGCCGGCGGTATCCAGAGCTGGGCCTGGGTTGGTCGGGGAAGAGTTGGGCCTGCCGCAGCCTTTGGGGCCTGGACACCAGTGGAGGTGCGCTTGGGGCCACGCGCCTCCCTGGCGGTGCCGAGGGGGACATGCTTTGGACGAGGGCCCAGAGGCTGACTTGTTGTCTAAGCGGGGGCCCGGGAGCTCGTGGAGGCAGGACCCCAACTGAGTCTCAGACAAAGGGGGCAGCACGGGCAGAATCGGGGCGGGCCCTGCCCGCAGCAGAGGCCCACGCTGTGAGCGCTGCGGTCACTCAGACTGCGTGTTCCTCTCCCCTGAGTCCTTCCTCCCTGGTGCGGGCTCTCTGCCTGTGGGCGCTGCGCCCTTTCTCTGACCACCCCTCGCCTGCAGGGGTGGGGCGTGCCGGCTCAGCTGGGCCACGCCGAGTGCTTGGGGCTTGGGGGTCAGGCGAGGGTCCGGGGGGCGCGTGGCTGGAGGCAGGTGCACAGGCCAGAGCTGGGCGCTGTCCACCGGGACCCCGCAAGCCCAGCGTCACTCCCGCCCTGGCGAGCGTCCCAGCACCTGCTCCAGGGCTGGCTGGACCTTGGCCCCGGGGGCAGAGGAGGTGATGCCCTCCACAAGCCCTGGGGAGGGACTGCAGCCCGGAGGGGGAGTCGGGGTCTCTGCAAGCATCCCCGGTGGACTTGCCCCGCGCCCCTGGTTTGGGGGGCCTGGACCCCGCGCCTTCTGACCCTCTTCCCTCCGGCGCAGCGAGCACGACCTGGGGGAGGACATCTACGACTGCGTCCCGTGCGAGGATGAAGGGGACGACGTGTACGAGGACATCATCAAGGTGGAGATGCAGCAGCCCATGGTACGCCGCCCGCCCGCGCCTTCTCCTTGGTGGGGCCGCCTGGGCCTTTCATTGAAACCTCTGAGCCCATCTTCGCCACCGAGGGGTGCTGGCCCAGAAGAGGGGGCTCCAGGGTGGCTTCCTGGCCCCCTGGGATTTCTCTGGGCCCGTCCTGGTGACCCCGTCTGCCACGTCCCGTCTTCCCTCCCAAATGGCCTCGGGGCCTGGAGGTGCTCGGGGCTGTCGGGACCTGCCGGTCGCGTTCCGGGGGCCTCGGGCTCCGGCCTGCGCAGGGAGCCTTGGAAGAGCCCTGGTGCCCCTCCCACACTGCGGGAAGCCTCCTGCCCCTTTGTGCAAAGCGAGGGACCAGCACGGGCTCAATTAGCCAGCTGCTTGTCTTTTATGTGGCGAGGGTGTTTATTTCCAAGCTGGCATTGGCTAATAATCTCTCGGATGCCACTTTGTTGCATGGAGTTTATTGCCAGCAGCTGCTATGCAGAGGATGGGGGTCCTGCCAGGCTGGGGTGGGGGTGGGGAGGCAGGCCACAGCCCCCTGGGGCCTCCAGACTCCTGGGGGGTGGCCGAGTTGCCCCCTGCGGACTGTGGCAGCTTCTCATGCCACTTGTTCCCACAGCTGAGGTGGGGAGGCCTCCAAAAGCAGGTTCCGTGTTCCCCTTCAGGGGGGCATGCCAGCTGGTGGCTGGGAAGCCGAGGCTGGGGGGGCAGGTCCCACAGGCCTTCCTGAGGGCCTGTCCACACGGACGACGCCTGCCCCCTGGCTGGCAGCGCCCCCGACCTGCTCTTAGGAACGGGTTTCTCAGTGTGTCTCCGAGGAGCCCGAAGTGGGGGTCCTCCCCTGCCTCGAGCTGGGGTCTGGCTCCAGAGCTGGGCGTGTGGTCCAGATCTGGCTGGCCCGTCCCTGAGCAGCCGTCCTGAGCTGCCCAGCGCGGCCTTTGGGGATGGAGGATGAGCCCCTGCTGGCTCCTGGGGGACCCTGAGCCTCCCCCGAGCTGGCCCGGAAGCTTGGCTGACCGCGTTTGGCAGCAAGCCCTTTGGAAACCAGACCCTCCTGGGGCTTCCCGGGGCAGAGGCTGGTGCTTCTGCAGGGGATCCCCACCCTCCTGGGCCACACAGGCTGGGAGAGACCCCCGCCCTGGCCTCCCAGCGGCGCCGCTGTCCCTGGTCCTGAAGTGCGCGCCTGGGATCTGGGCTGTGTGCAGACCCCGGGGCGGGGGCAGACGTGCCCGTCTGTGTCCTGAGGAAAACCAGGGCCCGCCCCGCTCTGCCCAGCACCCTGTCGGCGCTGGCGCTCACAGCTGTCCTGTCCACTCGGGCGGCTGCCTCTGTCGACCGCCTGGTCTGTCCCCTGCCCTCGGGTGGAGGTAGCCGGGCAGTGACGTGACCAAGGTAGAGATGCCGGGGCAGACGCGGCACCCCAGTGGGGGAGATGGAGCAACTCTGGCTGGCCGGCGTGGGCTGGGGGTGCGGGGGCCCGTGCGGATGAGCGCCCCGACTCCCCCGCACAGCGGCCGCGGCGCAGCTGCACTAACTGTTCTGTGTTCCCTCCCATGCTCTCCAGATTAGGTACATGCAGGTGAGTGGCAGCGGGGTTCCGGGAGGCCCTGCAGCACCACCCGCTCTGCCTTTTCGGGGTGCCAGGCCTCTGCGAAAACTAGGGGCCCTGCTCCCCGTGCCGGGCGCCTCAATCCACACCGGGGGCATGGCTCCTGATGCCCCCACAAAGCCCCGAGAGTCAGCGTGCGGCCCTGGGCTGAGCAGGGGGCTCTGCTGAGCCCGGACCCCGGGCGTGTGTCCATGCTGGGGGGCCGGGGTCCCCGAGATCGCTGGGCACACACCCCAGCGGGGCTCGCACAGCCGGAGGCTTCAGGAGAGTCAGAACAGCGCCCCCCGCCGTGGCCCTGCAGTCTCACGCAGGCGGGGCCACCTTCCCTGCAGGCGGCAGAGACTGCCCGGCCCTGGAGACGGCGGCCCCTCGGGAAGTCCTGCCCGGGCGTGCTGGCGTCTGTGTCCCAGGCGCGTGCTGGCCGACGTGCTGTGGACAGGACAAGGGTCCTGAGGGTCTGGGCACTCTCCCGCCTCCCAGGCAGTCCGCGCACAGTAGGCACTTTAAGCGTGTGCCACCAGCTGCATGTGCTGGAAGGGGCCTGCTGAAGCCTGGGACTCGGGAGCCTGGGTTCTAGAAACCTCGCTGCCTCCCTCCCTTGTCACCAGGCCTCACGTTTCCTCATCCGCATTGGGGGGCGGGAGGCGTGGGCCCCTCCATCTCCATCTGCCCCCACCGTTAGACACTGGCCCCGGCCCCGTGGCCAGACCCCACGTCAGCAGGCCGTGGCCGGGCCCTTCCTCACGCCGTCCTCTCTCCAGAAAATGGGCATGACGGAGGACGACAAGAGGAGCTGCTGCCTGCTCGAGATCCAGGAGACCGAGGCCAAGTACTACCGCACCCTGGAGGACATCGAGAAGGTGGGCCAGCCTGGCCAGCGGCCGGGCACCGGGCGGGGTGGGGGCGGGGGGGCGGCGTGCACTCTCCAGGTCCCCCTCCCTGAAAAGGAGCTGCCCCCACCTTTCATCTGCAGCCCCTTGCACTCTGCCCGCTGCCCCCGCACCAGCTGTGGGTCCTGCTGGGCTGGACCTTGCCCAGCCCGTCCCTGCGGCCTTCTGTCCCCAGCTGCTGGCTTGTCTCCGCGGCCGCCCACGGCAGCTGTGCTAACGACGGCTTCCGGCCCTGAGCACACGAGCTAGGCGGCTCCTGTATGTGCTCTTACCCGGAGCTGAGCGCCTCCTGTATGCCCTCACCCAGAGCTGAGCGCCTCCTGTATGCTCTCACCCAGAGCTGAGCGCCTGCTGTATACTCTCACCCATTGCTGAGCGCCTGCTGTATACACTCTCCCAGAGCTGAGCGCCTCCTGTTTACCTACTTACCCAGAGCTGAGCGCCTCCTGTATGCTCTCACCCAGAGCTGAGCGCCTCCTGTATGCCCTCACCCAGAGCTGAGCGCCTCCTGTATGCCCTCACCCAGAGCTGAGCACCTTTTGTATACCCTTGCCCAGAGCTGAGCGCCTCCTGTGTGCTCTCACCCAGAGCTGAGCACCTCCTGTACTCTCACCTGGGCAGGCACTGAGGCCCCTCCTCTGAGAAGCAGGCTAGCAGCAGTGTCACCCTGTGGGGGGCTGTGTGGGGCCCAAAGACATGAGTCGGGAGCCCCCGGGCAGACCTCTGCCCCCAGAGTGGCGACATCCTCTGTCCCGCCCGCCTCACCCTGGCCTCCGTGGGCAGCGGCTCAGGGCCAGTCCTCGTGCCGGCTGCCGGCGCCAACTGGGGAAGCGCACCCGGCATTGTTTCCTGGGGAGTCCTCCTGGCTGTGCTTCGGTGGGGTGCTCTCCGGCCAGCTCCCCAGAGCCTGTGGGTCTCCCCGGCGCCTCCTGTGGTCCTGCACCCTCCCGGCCACTGGGTCGTCGGTGAGCGCTGCCCGTCCCAGGGCGCAGTACCCACGGGTCCAGGGTGTGCTCGCTCGGGTGCTCTCAGCGCCGGCACCTCCCTCTGAGGGGGCGGCCGAGCGGCCACACCCCCGCCACAGGGCCTGTTTGCCGGACGGGGCTCGCCTGCCCCGTGGCGGCCTCGGAGAGGTCTTGGGGCCCGGACACGGGACTCTGAGCTGCCGGCCGGGACCCGAGGGGCGGGGGCGGGGAGGGGCAGCCTCGCGGTCGGCCCCGCAGGGCCTCCGACACCGAGTGGGGTTGGGGGCTCGGGCTGGAGAGCGCCCCTCGGCCGCAGGCTCAGGAGCCCACAGCTGGGTGGGGTCGCAGGCTGGCCGCTGACCACAGGCCTTCCCCTTGGGTGCTGCCCACACCTGCCGCCCGGCCTCACCCCTCAAAGGCCCCAGCCGGCAGTGGCAGCCGCCGTCAAGTCCCGTGGCCCGTGCGGCGGCCTCCACGGAGCTTCCCGGGCCTCCTGCCCTTGTCCTGCAGGAGGGGCCGAGGCTCCCCGGAGGCCACGGTCCACAGGAAGCACTGGGCACCCGTGTGCCAGGCCGTGCAGCCTTCCCGGACCCCGTCCGTCAACCCTGGGCCTTAGCGGGTTGTTGGAGCCCCCCAGGGGCAGCCTGCAGGCTGGGGTACAGCGAGGGGTCCTCTCTTCCAGAACTACATGGGCCCCCTGAGGGCAGTGCTGAGCCCGGCGGAGATGGCGGCCATCTTCATCAATCTGGAGGTGAGGTGCTGCCCGCGCGCTGCCGGGGTCCTCCACCCAGCCAGCGGCCCCAGGGCCCGGGGGCAGGGGAGCCGGAAGCGCTCCCCCCCCCAGCCTCCGCAGGGGTGGCTCAGACACGCGCGCCCTGGGAGCGGCGAGGGCTTTGGCAGCGGCTGGGGAGGAGTGTCCCGGCCCCGGCAGGCGGGCCACGTGGCCGGTCACCTGGAGTGGCCGGCAGGGCAGTGGGGACGGTGGGTTCCCTGCCGTGGTGCTGGCCTCTGCTCCCGACTTGGCCCTGCCCCGAGGGCACCCAGGGCTGGTGTGGCACGCTCACCACCCCTGGGCCCACCACTGGGTGGGTGCCGGGCACAGGGGCTGCCCCAGCTGGGCTGTGTGCAGTGGACAAGTGACCAGGAACTGAAGGAGCCGGGATGGGGTTCTGGGGGAGCCCTGGGCTGCTGCTGCTGGCCCTTGCCTGCTCGGAAGGTGGGGAACACCTTCCCCAGGCGCACTCACGGGCTGGAGCCGGCAGCCCCCCACCGTGTCCCCCGAAGCTGCCAGAAGAGGCCCCGTGTCTGCTCACCGGGGAGGGTCGCTGGGATGCCCTGGGCACTGCCCTCGCCCCTTCCCGGCACCACGTCAGGGGTGGCCACGGCCGCGGGGGCTGGACGTGCACTCCCCGGCGGCATCATGCCCTGGTGCCCGCGGGCAGCGCAGCCGGACGCCTGTGCCAGGCCCTGGGGGGCGAGGCCCACGCGGCCGTGGGGGGCAGGCGCTGACGAGCAGGGGCCTCTGCACGCAGGGCCTGACCAGGGTGCACCACAGCTTCCTGCGGGCCATCGACGTGTCCATGATGGCGGGCGGCGGCACGCTGGCCAAGGTCTTCCTGGACTTCAAGGAGAGGTGGGTGTTTGGCGGCCTCGCTGGCTCCCTTGGGAGCCCCGTCCCCCCTCAGTAGCCGAGGAGACAGTCCCCCGCCCCCACCGCCGCCTGTGGGCGCCTGACTCCAGGGGGACGAGGCCTCCCGGGCTCCGTGTGTCCACGCTCCGGCGCCCCGGCTACTCAGTGTCCTGCCCCAGGGCCAGGCCCGGGAGCGGCCACCTGGAGCGTCCGCCCCCAGTAGCTCTGCCCGGAGGGGCTCGGGGCGCGTGGGCAGGAGGGTGTGGCTGACCCAGGCCCCTGCGTCCCTCCGGTCTCTGCTCGAGGGGCCTCGTCTGTGTCTGTGACCTCTGCGTGGACGCTCTGGTGGGCCGGGCTGGCCCGGGGGCTTGGCGCCGGCTCCAGACTCCCTCTCGCTGGCCGGCGGCTTAGGGTCGGGGACCGGTGGCGCTGGCCCCTCCGTCCTCCGCAGAGGCTCCTCCTGCCACGACGCGCTTGCCACTTGTCTGATGGACAGAGGGACCCACGTCCATGGTGTGGCTGTGGCCACTGCAGCTGCAGGCTGGACGCGGGGCCGTGGAGGAACCGGGCAGCCCAGGGGCCTCGGAGCAGGGGCTGGGTGTCCGCACATCCTCGGCGAGGGCCCCTCGGGCCTGGCCGCTTCCCACCGACTCTGCTTTTCTCTCCGGCCCCACTGAGCCCGGGGAGCCGGACACTCTCGGGCTTTGTCCGACGTGTAGAAGCTTTGGGCCGAGAGGGCTGCGGGTGGGCCACTGGGGCGTGTGGTGGAGAGCCTGGGGGCTGCGCCCCACGCCCCGTCTGCCAACCTGGGCTCACCCCGGCCAGCCCGGAGGCCGAGGGGCCCCGTGGGCGCCGTCTGCCACCCCGAGTTGCGGGCACCCATGTGGGGGAGACTGGCACAGAAGGGGGGCCGGGACTCTGTGACCCTGCGCGCCCCAGTTTCCGCGGTGCGGGCTGGGCGGGAGTGGCTGCTCGCAGAGAACGGAGGAGCCCCGGCCGCAGCGTCTCTCCCGGCCTGCTGCCCCTGAGGCCGCTTTGAACCCCCTGGAGGGGGTCGAGGCCCAGGGTCCCGTGCGCAGTGGCTCCTGCCAGCCTCCTCGCGGTGCCGCTGCAGCCCCGGGCACAGGCCCGGCTTGGGGGGCAGGCCGAGGCTGTGGGTGCATGGCCGGGCAAGCAGGGTCCCTGTCAGCCTGGCGGGTCTCAGCGCCCCCCGCGGCTGGTGCCAGCGCATCCTCAGTCGTCTGCGGAGGGGCCGCAGCTCAGCAAGGCGAGGCCCCAGGGGCCCCGGCCCACGTGTCCCAGCGGGGAAGTGTCCCTGCCAGCCCTGCCTGGATGCGCAGCGTCCGCAGGCCAGAGGAGGCCTGAGGCCACCTTGACCCCCTGAGTTGTCTGAGCCTCCCGGGTCCAGGCAGGGGGCCCCAACTCGGCGCTAGGGGCCAGGCCCGGCCTCCCCGCCAGCCACCCGCCGCCCTGTAGCTGGTGCCTGGACGGGTCTGGGCGGCCTCGTGTCTGCCCGGGAGCCCCGCGCTCCTCTGCTTTGTCTCCCTGGGCGGGATGGGGTGAGCGCAGGCTCCCCGCCCTGGCCCTGACCTGGAGGAGAACCTCAGGAGGGGGACCTCCTTGGGCCTGGGGAGCGTGGGGGTGCCCCTCCTTCCCAGCCTGGTGGGCTCTGGAAGGAGGAGGAAGCAGCACCAAGGCCAGGCCTCGGTGCCGGGGGGCCGGGGCTGTGGCGCCCGCTGAGCCCCGCCCGCCCCAGGCTCCTGATCTACGGGGAGTACTGCAGCCGCATGGAGCACGCCCAGACCACGCTGAACCAGCTCCTCGCCGGCCGGGAGGACTTCAGGCAGAAAGTCGAGGTGACCGCAGCCCCGCGGCCGGGGGTCTGAGGTGGCCGCCCCGTGTTGCAGGGCGGTGGGGACGGGGTGTTTTTGTAGATGCCTCAGTGGGTGGTTTTTCCCCTTGGCATTTTGTTGGGGTGATGGGTAGTTGCCTCTGGGTGTCGAGTCACCTTGGTCCCGGCCTACGCAGGCGCCCAGTGGTCCCCAGGGAGCAGCTGTGGAGCCCCCTCCTCCCCCCCCTCCCCAGGCTCTTATTCCCACGTGAGCCCCCCCTCCAGGCCTTGTCCTCATGTCCCTCATTGGGGTGCCAGGCTGCTCCTGGGGGGGGGCCATACTGTTAGGCCTCCAGAGTGAATCCTGTCAGGTGCACCTCGGAGATGCAGGGCGCCCCCTGTCCGAGCTCCCAGTGGGGACCCCCACCCAGAGGGGAGCTGCCGCCCGGAGCTGGATCCCTGTGGGTCTCTGGCCAGTTCAGGGGGTGCCAGGCCAGGCTCACGCAGAACCCGAGTCCTCTCGTGGTCACTGCGGACGGAGTCTGCCCGCCCCTGGGGACGCTGCCCAGTTCTGCCAGGCACCTGGCCCCAGTTCAGAGCTTGGCCTCCGCCGGGCCTGAGGGACGGGGGGCCTCAAGTGCCCGGGCGGGATGCCCCCCCTGACCGGCCCCGATGCCCCAGGAATGCACCCTGAAGGTCCAGGACGGCAAGTTCAAGCTGCAGGACCTGCTGGTGGTGCCCATGCAGAGGGTGCTGAAGTACCACCTGCTTCTGAAGGTGAGACTGGGGCGCAGCGCCCCGAACCTTGATCGGGCCAGGCGCCCCCCAGGGGACCCGGAATGGGGCCCCCAGACCAGTGCGCGCGAGATGGGAGCCAGCAAGCGGAGTCCCAGCTGAGCCCGTGACCGCTCAGTGTGTACGTGCTTCGTGTGAGCGCGTGTAGCGGGCGTGCGTGCAATACGGGGCTCCATGCCACGTGTCAGACAGAGGAAGCTGTGACTGAGATGAGTTACAAGACGCGGAAAGCTGACAGCAGGCTGGGGCCTCAGAAAGACCCGGGGCGCCCGCGCTTCGTCACTTAAATCTCTGAGCTTCCCGGCAGCCGTGGCAGAAACAAACGGAAATAAGACAGACCGACCTGGGGAGAGGCTGGTTTCCCGAGGTGCCCTGTGAGCCTCTAGTGAGTCACCGGTCCTGTTGGCTCAGCACCTTCTTTTGTGTCCCACACGCACCTCCCACCATCCGCACGCTTTGGGGATGCCCTGCCGTGAAGTGGGGGTGGCCTGGAAGAGGGCCTGCTGTCCATCTCCTGTGGCCTGAAGCTGGAACCAGAGCCGGGGCAGGCGGTGGGGCCTCTGTCCTCTCTGTGTGCACCCCATGCCAGGTGGGGGCAAGGGCAGAGGCCGGGACCCTCGAGGAGTGACACATGTCCCCTCTTCCCCCCCAGGAACTTCTGAGCCATTCTGCTGACCGGCCAGAGAAGCAGCAGCTCAAAGAAGCACTGGAAGCCATGCAGGTGGGTGGGTAAACTGAGGCAGGGTGCAGCCGGGCCAGGACGGGCCTATCGTGCAGAGTTCTTTGACTTGGGCTCACCGGCAGGCCGGGCCCTGGGATCGATCGCAAGATGCCACGGGGGCAGGACAGGGGCGATGTCCTCCCAGGAGTGCGCGGGTAGTGGGGGGAGCTGCTGGCCAGCCGCCCCTGGGGTCCCTGTGGCTGGCTGCCCCTGAGCAGCCCTCCAGGCCTGGGTGTCTTCTGCATTCCTGGGGCACCTCCTGTACAGAGCGCCCCCGGTGGGCGGCTGCGCTGGCCGTCTCGTGCTCACAGAGGAGCTGCCCCGGGTTGAGCCTGTGGCCTGTACCACCAGCAGCCTCTGGGCCTGGGCCCCGTCCAGGGGGTGTGCTTCTGCAGGGACAGGCAGAGCCCCAGAGTGGAGGCGGGAACTGGCTCCCACCGTGGCCTGGCTGGGGGATCCCAGCCAAGGCTTTTCGGGGGTGGGGGATCCCCAGATTATGCTGCCTGCAAGGCTAGGGCTTCTCTGGAGGGGGCTTGGCTTGGCAGCCAAATCCCAACTTTGCAAGCAGACAGCAGTGGGCACTGCCCCCTGGTGGCCAGCTGGAGGGCTGCAGCGTGTGCACAGGCCCGGCCAGCAGTGTGGGGTCACCAAGTCTGTGGGTGCCCCCCACATAGCTAAGATGCTGGTGGGCCCCGGCTGAGGAATCAGGCTTCTAGTCCAGCTCAGAAGGCGCTGTTCTCGGAGGGGACGTTCGGGGCACACGGCTCACTGGGGTACAGCTTTAGGCCGGTTTTGCCTTTCTGCCTGGCCCTCCTCTTTTGTCAGGTGGCTCCCCTCACCCCTAGGCCGTCTTGAGCTGGCCACCCCTGGTGGACATGGAGGGCTGGGGTGGGGGGCCGGGAACGGCGGGGGTGGGGTGGCCCCTGAGCCCGCCCAGCAGGGGCTGCTCACGTCCCCCCTTGTTTTCAAGGACTTGGCGATGTACATAAACGAAGTCAAGCGGGACAAAGAGACCCTCAAGAAGATCAGCGAGTTCCAGAGCTCCATAGACAACCTGGTGAGTGGCCGGCCCCGCCCCCACCCCGCCCCCACCCCGCCCCCCTTGCGGTCCCAGGCCGCGCGTGCATGCGCGGCAGGGGCGGCCCCGGAGACCCCCCCACCCCGGCTGGCTCTCGGCTCTCCCCGCCCCTTGGACTCCATCGAGCAGGCTAACCCCTCAGGGGTCCCTCGCCCCGGCCTGGCCCATCAGAGGCCCACCTTGGGCGAGGGCCCGCGGGCCGCCCCCGGAAGGAACACGGCCCCGTGCCAGCCACCTTCTCCGGGTTCTGCCCGCTGTTCAGACGATTTCTCCGCTGGGCGCTGCTGACACTGGGCCCGGGTGCCCCCCGCCGTGGGGCTGCCCCGGCGCCCCGGCCCTGGTTTCTGCCCACTGGAAGCCCCGGAGCTTGCTGCAGGCTCCGCGTCTGCCTGCGCGCGGCCCTGCTGAGAAACCCCGCTCGTGCACGCGCTGCGCGGCCTCTCCCCAAACGCCGCGGGGTCGGGGCGGGCCGGGCCAAGGGCAGATCGGCGAGGAGACCCCCGCAAGCAGGCCCCTTTTGTCCGCTCCTCACCCGTCCCAGGGCCCAGGAGACGTCTCTGCGCACAGGCCTGGGCCTTTTGTGCCCGCCGTTGAGCGAGACGGGGGACAGGCGATACGCGCCTGATGTGACCGCGTTCTTTTTCGGAAAGAAAGAAAAAACGGGAGTGTGGGGAGGCCGAGGGCGCGCGGGGAGGCCGAGGGCGCGCGGGGAGGCCGAGGGCGCGCTGGGATGCCGAGGGCGCACGGGAGGGCGAGGGCGCGCGGGGAGGCCGAGGGCGCGCGGGAGGGCGAGGGCGCGCGGGAAGCCGAGGGCGCGCGGGAGGGCGAGGGCGCGCGGGAAGCCGAGGGCCTTCGGGAGGCGGAGGCGCAAGGGCGCTGCGCTGCAGACCCGGCGCCGGTGCCTGCCGGTCGGGCTGTGGGTCCCTACCCCCGTCGCTGACAGTTGAGCAGTGCTGCGCCGTGGACACGGGCCTGGCTTCTGTACCGGGGACACCGTGGTTGGGGTTTCGCGAGCTTTTCCCTCTGAGTGACGCGCCTGTGGGGTCACGGACAGCCGGCCGTGCAGCGTGCGTGGGCCCCAGCGGCCGGCGCTGCCCTGTGAGCAGCTGGAGGTGACATTTTTCGCTTTGCCTCGGGCGTTTGAGACGAGGCAGGAGGGGCACGGGGAGCCCGCAGTCGGCGCCCCCACTCTGCCGGCAGCGTCTGGGAGCTGGGAGGCCCTGGGGAGCCCCGCTGCAGGGCTCCGCGTGCCCCTGCGCTGCGCCCCGACCCCGTGCCTGCAGGCCCTGCCTCTGAGGCCCCCGGGCCTGCTGGAGCCGAGCAGACGCGGAAGTGGCCGCGCGGAGGACGCGGCCCAGCGCCAGCGCCCCAGAGCCGGGCTCTGCCTGGCGGCCTCCCCGGGAGCCGGGCGGACCGCTCGCCCCTGACAAGCGCCGCTTGTTCTCTGGGCCGGTTCTTGGGGCGGGGCGTCTGCCGTTCCGCCAGGGCGGCTCGGGGCTGCACACAGCGGGCCTGTACCCTGCTGGCGCCATCAATCGCCCCTTGTCCTGCAGCGCTGGTGGGTGGGGCCAGCCCGGGAGCCTCCAGGCCAGTCCCTCCCGTGTCCTGCCCCTACCCCCCACCGGGAGCTCCGGGCGCTCCGGCTTCCTCCTGCCCACGTGATACACGCCCCCCCATTGGACACCTGCCCACTGCCCATTCCGGGGGCGCAGGGTGGTGGGGGCTCCCCTGGCTGGCACAGGCCGACGGCCTTTTCCTCTTTCCCAGCAAGTGAAACTGGAGGAGTTTGGGAGGCCCAAGATCGACGGGGAGCTGAAAGTCCGGTCCATAGTCAACCACACCAAGCAGGACAGGTGAGCGGGCGGCCGGGTGGCGCCGCCGCGGGTCTGGAAACAGAGCCTTCCTGTGGAAGGAGCCGCTGCCCGCCGGCTTGTGTTGTTCTGTGTTAATTGCTTCCTTCCTGCTCCAGGAGCGCGTCTGTGGGCCACGTCAGCCGGTGGCCGGCTGCCCTGCCCGTGGCCAGCTCTGGGCCAGGCTGGGAAGCAGCCAGGGGCCAGGCCTGCGAGCTCACTGCTGTGGCATGGGGTGGAGGCCTGTGGGCTCTTTGCGGACCAGCTGCTGGGGGGGTGCCCAGGCTCCAGATGAGCTGGCTTGAGTGTGCGCACCTACTGTGTGCAGGGCTGGGGCACAGGCCCAGCAGATGTGGGGCCTGTCCTCACGGGGCTCCCAGTCTAGTAGGGGGTGGACAAGTGAACAGGCGGTGGCCACCAGGGGCCAGAGCTTGGGGCCGGGGAGTCCCCAGGAGGCTTGAGCCAGGGGGACCGGAGCAGGGAGGGCTTCTTGGAGGAGGTGTCTTGGAGTAGCCAAGACCTGGCTGAGAGGACAGAGCAGCCGGGTGAGCCAGGCAGGGGGGCGGGAACGGGGAAGAGCAGGTGAGGGGCGAGGGCTCAGCCCTCCTGCTGCCCACCCGGGCGCCCACGCCGCCCCAGCCTTGAGGAGCAGTGCGCTGGCGTGCTGACGGGCCCCTGGCCGCTGTGGGGCCAGGTACTTGTTCCTATTTGATAAGGTGGTCATCGTCTGCAAGAGGAGGGGCTACAGCTACGAGCTGAAGGAGATCATCGAGCTGCTCTTCCACAAGATGACCGATGACCCCACGAACAACAAGGACATCAAGAAGGTGGGGCCACAGCAGCCTGGGCCGAGGGCCTCGCCGAAGGTGGGGTCGCGGAGCGGCCTCACGGAAGGGGCGGCTGGCGTGGACTCGCGCTGACCAGCGCCGGCCGCCTGCTCTCTGTGGGACGGGCTTCCTGACCGTCGGCCTGTAGCACCGCCTCTCCTGCCAGGCCGCCTCCCTGAGGCCCTGGCTCCCGGGCATCCTCCCCTGAGGACTTGGGCCTGGGGGTCAGACCGTGGCTGCCCGACGCTGTCCCGCCCTGCCCCTGCAGCAGGCCTTCCCCTGCGCGGCCTCACCCTGGGCGGGGGCAGCGGGGCTAGTGAGACTGTCCGGTCAGGAGGATGCAGTGGCTGGGGCTGGGCCCACGGTGGGCAGCATGCTGGCTCGGGGGCGGGGTGTGTCCATGGGGGCAGGGCCATGTCTGGGGCGGGGCCCTGGCTCTGGGGTGGGGCGTGTACATGGGGGCGGGGCCGTGCCAGTGGGGCGGGCTGTGGCTCTGGTAGAGCGGATTCATGGGGGCGGGCCCTGGCTCGGGGGTGGGGCCTGGCGGCCCGGTGCAGTGGTGGCTGGTGGGCAGGTTTGCACACCTGGTTCAGTTTGGCTTCTGTAGAGTCTTCTGCCCAGGGCCAGGGTGGGGGTCAGGCCATATTAAAAGCCCAGGTCCTGGACGTTAGTGCTCGGTATGGGGTGCTAGCCCAGGACTTACCCCTGCGAGAGCTTTAGGGGGGTGAGCTGCCCAACCCTGATGTAGAGAGAAGCTGCTGGGGTCCCAGAGGCAGTGACCCTTCCTGTCCAGGAGCGAGCCTGTCGTCCTGGCCCCCATCCCTGGCAGCCCGCAGCGGGCAGCATCCTGGGCCGCGGCCCCCAGGGCAGGGCTGGACCGGGCCTCTTATTGACCGGCCCTTTTCCTTCCCTTGTGCTTCCTAGTCTCATGGGAAAATGGTAAGCTGCAGCTGCACCCCATTCTGGGGCACGGGCCCCGCTTTCACCTCCGCTCGCCCTGCGCCCCTCCCCCGCGTTTCCCCCTCTCCTAGCCCAGGGGGCTCACACTTTCCGGCCGCTGTTCCTCTGGAAGCCCTGGGGTGCGGGCCGCTCTGGGCGCCCAGGCCCACCCCTTCCCCTGCCTCCCACCCCCGCTGGGTGACTTCAGGGTGAACTTTTTTAGCCTCATATTTAGGAAGTGAAAGTGGGTGTGCCGGGGGCGGGGAGGGGCAGGCGGCCCCTGAACCCTGCTCCCTGGGGACCCGCCCCATCCGCAGGGCCGGGCGGAGGCAGAGGGGCCCAGGGCGTCTTGCTAGAGGGGTGTGCACAGTCAGACACGGCGACTGTGACTTCCACGCTTGAGCTTGCACACACATATGTGCAATGCCGGTATAGTGAGCTCACATGCACCCCACACGTGTGAGCTGACACCAGCACATGCACCCACGTGTGTGTGGAGCCGGGGCACACATGTCCACACATGCACCTCGGGTAGGGGCACATGTATCCACATGTGTGTGAGCTGACACCAGCACACACACCCACGTGTGTGCGGAGCAGGGGCACACATGCACACATACATACAGAGTAGGGGCACATGTATCCACACGCATGAGCCAACGCCAGTGCAGGTGCCCACATACATGTGTGGGACCGGCACTCGTGCACCCGCCGCGTGTGCGGAGCAGGGCACACGAGCACCCACACGCGTGTGCCCCGGGCCTCTGCCCGCCCCGCAGTGGTCCTATGGCTTCTACCTCACCCACCTGCAAGGCAAGCAGGGCTTCCAGCTCTTCTGCAAGACGGAGGACATGAAGCGGAAGTGGATGGAGCAGTTCGAGATGGCCATGTGAGTGGGGCGGCGGCCGCCGCAGGGCTTCGTCGGGGCTGCTCCGCCCCAGAGCGGCCCCCCCCGGGACCGCAGCCACCCCCTCGGCCCCGGGGCACCGTGGCTGTCTCCCGATCCACAGGCCCCCAGCACCGCCCGGTCGCGGCGCTCGCGGCCCCGAGGCTGCGTCGCGCTGCCCAGCAGAGCTGCGGGTGGTCACTCCCGGCGTGGTGCCCGGGGCTCTCGCCACCCAGGTCTTCGGGGCCTGCGCTGCCCCTCCCACCAAAGCCACAGGGCTGCCTTTGCGAAGCCCCCACGTGTCTGCCTAAGATGGGGGATGAGTGGGGACCCCGAGGCTTCAGGCCCCGTGGGCCAGTGTGGCAGGTCCTGAGTGGGCACCTGGGTCCTGCCCGGGGCGGGGGCGGGGCCTCTGCTTGGGGTGTTGGGGCCTCCCCAAGTGTGCACATGGCTTGGGGTGCTGGGATGCTCCAAATCACACAGGGTGTTGGGGCCCTGAGCTTCCGTGGGGCATTGACCCCCGTGTCCAGCCGACGTGTCCAGGCAGAGCCGGCTCTGAGTCGGGGGCCCGCGCCTGCGGGTCGCACGCCTGCTGCCGGGGCAGGCTCAGGACCGGCCCCCCCGTCCCCAGGTCGAACATCAAGCCGGACAAGGCCAACGCCAACCACCACAGCTTCCAGATGTGCTCGTTCGACAAGACCACCAGCTGCAAGGCCTGCGGGATGTTCCTCAGGTGGGCCGGGCCTCGGGCGCCCCCAAGCGGCCCCGCGGCCCCACCCCTAGCCTCGCGCAGGCCCCAGGGCCGGGGGCGGCATCGCCGCATCCCCCACCTGGCACGGTGTGGCGGGCGCCCGGACCCCCGTGCGGGGTGGCAGGCAGAGCTGGGCTGGGCTTCCGAGCGGAGGCCCAGGGCTTCGAGGGGCCGGGCCCCCCAGGGCCGCTCACCGCCTGCCCTCTCCGCCCCCAGGGGCACCTTCTACCAGGGCTACCTGTGCACCAAGTGTGGCGTCGGGGCCCACAAGGAGTGCCTGGAAGCGGCGCCTCCCTGCAAGATCAGTGAGTACGACCCGGGGTCACGGGCGTGGTCCTCGGGCCCCCCGGGCGCCCCGTCTTGGGTCTCGTGGCTGCAGCTGCTCTTGCCCGCCCTCCTGGGCCTGGCCTGCCTCAGCCATCTCACGGGCAGGGCGGGAAACTGAGGCTCAGTGGGAGGCTGCCTGCCCTGGGTGGCCGCGCGGCCGGGGTCCCTGCCGAGGCCTGTGCTGCCCGAGAGCCCCTGGGGCCTGCCCAGAGGGGCACCTGTCCTGTAGCACTCATCCAGTCTCCCCACCGGGGGCCCTGCGTGAGTTCTGGAAGGTTCCGAGCTGCCACAGACGGGTCAGTCTGAGATGACCCGGGTTTCATTCTGAAGGCGCCAGGGCCACGTGTGCCTGGGGGGCGGCCTGAGCTACATGTGCCCGTAGACGGTGCGGTCACGCGTGTCCTCGGAGAGGTCGGCCTCTCTGGGCCTGGACTCGCCCCGGCCGGCTGGCAGCTGCCCTTACCATCTTGGGACAGGTGGGCCCCTGGCTGCAGCTGCCGCCTTTAACCTCCTGACCCCAGGAGCCTGTGCCCACTCCTGCTGCACCCCACTTAGAGCGGGGGATAGGCTGAGTCCCCTCTGCCCAGAGAGCAGCCTGCCGGCTGTCCAGGGCCACCATTCCTGTGGCGCGTGTCCACACCGCCCCCTGGTGGCCGCCTGGCCTGGCACTGGCCCACGGCTGTCAAGTTTGATTTTTCTGAGTCTAGCAGGGACGTACCTGCCTGTAAAAACCTGAAAAAGGTAAAAAAGAACAGAAGAAAACCAAATGACCATAAGCTCACCGAGAAATACCCAGAAGCAATATCTTGCTGTATTTATGTTCAAGTTTTCATTTTTATTAAGATAAACTTCCTGGGCCTCTCTGGGGGCCTGGGGGTCAGTCTCAGCTGTCACTGTCGTGGCCTGAATTCAATCCCCGGCCAGGGAGCTCCCCACAGGGCGCAGCAGACCCCTCCTGTCTCCCCACTGCTCCCCTCAGCAGTGTGTTTCAGTCAATCCTGCTCTGCCCCCCTCTCTGTCTTCGGGGAATCCTTTCACCCCCGCACCTCTGGCCTGCACCCCAGTTCTTCTATGCAAAAAAAAAAAAAAAAATCCCCCGCTCTTTAAAAAAAATTTTTTAAATTTCCTGGGTCTTGTCCGCCCCTCTTGAAATCCGCATTTCTCATAGGAACTACGGGAGACGTAGTGAGGAACAGAGGGGGAAAGCTGCCTCTCGACCTCCGGTGGGCAGCTGCCTCTGCCAGCGCCCCCCGCCCACTGCTCTGGGGTTTGCTTTCGTTGTGATCTGGACAGTTGGGGTCTCAGGAGACGGGCGTCTTGTGCCCTTGATGCCGAGGTGGTCGCGAGCCCGCCCCCCGCCCCCCAAAGCCCTGTGGGCACCCTGAGACTGCCCCCACTCCTGGGCACCCCCCGGGGCTCCCGGTGGCTTTGGCTCTCGCCTCTGCTGGCTGCAGCTCCAGGCCCTGGGCCGCAGGCGCAGGCCGGGCGGTCAGCTGTGAGCGCCCCCGCTGGCTGCCCTGGAGGGGCACGGGCTCCTCTGAGAAGTCCTTGCCCAGCAGAGCTTCCTGTGGGGCCTGCCCCGCCCCCGCCCGAGCCGCCTCAGCTTCTCCCTGAGCTGGTGTTGCAGTCACGCGGGGGGTGCCGTCCTGGCCCTGTGTGGCGGCCGGCGGCTGGGGCTGGCCTGGCTCTGGGTCCGCCCCTTGCCGGCAGCGGGCGTCTGAGACGGGGCTGGCGGGGTGGCGGCCCGCGGGTCCTGTGCTCTGGCATCCCCAGTCACCACGGAGGCCCCTCCCCGCCGCCCCTGGGGGGAGGGCCAGCAGGGAAGCCTGTCCTGCGGCCCCCGCAGCCAGAGGGCAGAACTGGGCTCGGGTGACCGAGAGGCTTGCCCAGCCCGAGCCCGGGTGCCTGGGAGGCCCCAAGCCGCAGGCCGCTCTGCACCAGGCCGGCTACTGCGGGTGGGCGGCCAGGAGCTGCCACCCCCTCACGCCTCACGTGCTTCCCTTGCAGGCTCTCCCGCAGACGTGGTGAGTCCCCCCCACGGCTTACTCCCTGCCCACTGCCCCACTCAGCTGGGTGGGCCCCGCCTCCCCCCCACTTTGCGCCTGCAGCTCCTGGGCCCCGCTGCGCTGGCCCAGCCCCTGCCGCCCCGGCTGGCCCTGTGGGCATGACCCCAGGGGCCGGCAGCAGCCCCTGCCCAGGTGCTTGCTCCACGCCTGACCCACTCTCTGCCTTGTCTGGAGCTTTCTGTTCAGCTGACTGGGGAGTGTAGTTCCTCCATTCGTTTTGGGGGAGCGGCCTTTGGGGTCTGGCCAACGCAGCGGCACTTAGGGTGCCTGCCAGGCCTGGTGCGGAGGACAGGGCCAACGCCCCGACAGAGCCAGCAGACCCCAGGCTCAAGGCCAGGTGGTCAGGGAGGGCTTCCTGGAGGAGGCGGGCGTCCCTGGTTAGCGGGTGGGGTCCCAGCCTGGGAGCTGGAAGGGTGCCTGATGAATGGGTACCGGGAGTCTGATGGGAAGGCGTCACAAGTGCCTGTGGGTGTCCGACCCCTCCCCGGTTCCTGCGGACCCCGCTGTCTGGGCGTGGGAGCAGGGAGTGTAGGCCTGGGCAGCCTCTCGTGGCCGTCCCCTCACTGCTGTCTGTCCTTGCCCTCACAGGACGCCTCGGGAGCGGGACCGGGTGAGTCTGGGGCCGGCCCTCCCCGCCCCCATCTATGTGGTGTCCCTGGGCACCCAGCCTGGGCCTGGTGCTCCCCCGCCAGCCCTGGCTCCTGGCCCCAGCGTCTGTGCCGGCCCCTGACCCCAGGTGCTGGACATCTCTGAGCACACGGCCCTGGGCCCAGGGCAGGGTCCTTCCTGCCCGGGGCGAGCACCGAGCCGCGGCCGAGACCGCCGAGCAGAGGCCATCCGCTGCGCTGTCCCCGCCCCCGCTCGGCGCTGAGTGGCAGGCGCGGGCTCTGCAGAGGGCAGAGGTGCTCTGGAGCAGAGCCGGCAGCCCGTGTGCGGCCGGCACCCCGCCGGGAGCCGATGTATGGGGGTCCACGCAGACGGCGCGGGGTGCCCCAGGACTGGCCTGCAGGCTCTGGGGGTCCCAGCTGGGCCCCGTTGCTGCCCTAGGCTGCCCAGATCAGCTGAGTGGCCTTGGCGAGCCCCTGGGCCTCGCCGGCCCCGTCCCATCTCCCAGGCCAGGCCCTCCGCCGCTGCACGCCTCAGCTGGGGCGGGGGTGCATCAGAGCCTGTGAGCCCTGGGCCCCCCCGGGGTGTGGAGGCCGCTGTCTCGCCCGTAGCGCGCTCGGGGGTGCAGGCATGCCCTGTCTCCGGGAGGCTCAGGGAGGGGCACACGGGGTGTGTCTGGGCTTGGGGGTCGTGCTGGGAGGGGAGCCAGCCAGGAGGCATCACCACCGCCCCGCCCCTGCAGGTCCCAAGATGGTGGCCGTGCAGAACTACCACGGTAACCCCGCGCCCCCCGGGAAGCCGGTGCTGACCTTCCAGACGGGCGACGTGATCGAGCTACTGAGAGGAGACCCCGAGTCCCCCTGGTGGGAGGTAGGGGCTCCGCCGAGAGGCCCCGGGCGGAGAGGGGTGGGCTGTCAGCCAGGCCTCGGGCCCCGCGGGTGTCCGAGCCGAGCCTTCCGGGGGTGCTTGCTTTCACGTGGTAGGCGCGCAGGCCCCGAGCGGACACTCCCTCCTGGCGTCCCCATCCTGCTGGGGCAGCACCCTGGGCCCTCCCAGGCTGTGCCACCTTCCCCTGCTCTGTCCCAGTGCGGCCGCCAGGCCCATGCCCTGCCCAGTGGGGTCGCCCCTCCCCGGGCCCTTGCTCGGGGGGCCGGGGGGCACAGGCCGCGTCCTCGTGACAATGGCTTGCACCTGGGCCGTGAAACCTACTGTCTGGTCATGAGGTTCCCCCAGCAGAGCCCTTCAGAGCCCCCCGCCAGCTCCGAGCTTGGGGAGCCGAGGCCCCCGGGGTGGGCCCAGTGCTGGGGCTCGGGTGCGTGGCCAGCAGGGACCCTCCTGCCAGCGAGGTTGTGTGGGCAGCGTGGGCGGCCCCGCCAGGCCCTACTCACCTGCGCTTGTTGCCCTAGATGGGCTTTATGTGGCTGGAGGCTCGGGGGTGCAGGGGCTCTGCCCCACAGGCTCTGCCCGCCCCGCCCCGCCCAGGGTGCAGCTGGGGCCATCGGCTTGGCCGGCTTGGCCAGTGTGATGCTGCCTGGGGGCGGGTCCCGGCAGTGCCCCTGAGGGGCTGCCCGAGGGTCACGCGCAGTGAGGCCCCCAGGGAGGTGATGCTCCTGTCTTGCCCTTGTCCGTAGGGTGAGCTGGGCACGCCGCCCTCAGCACCGCCCTGCAGGCCCTGAGCGTCTTTCTGCCTCCAGGGTCGGCTGGTGCAGACCAGGAAGTCGGGCTACTTCCCCAGCTCGTCCGTGAAGCCCTGCCCGGTGGACGGACGGGTGAGTGCCCTCACGCGCACGAGTGGGCACAGCAGCCAGCCCAGGGCGGCCCCGTGACCCCTGGCTGGGCCCTGCCACCGGCTGCGGGTGGACTCTGAGCCTTCTTGGGGTGCTGGATGGTCCCCAGGAGGCAATGCCCAGGCGCCAGGGTTCACAGCCAGCCTGGTGTCCAGAAGGCAGCGGCCCAGGGCAGGAGGGGCAGGGCAAGCAGCCGAGAATAAGTGGAACCACCCCCCCACCCCCGCCAAAAAAGTCCCAAACGTGAAAGAATGAGGCTTCTCCAGAAGGGGCAGGTGGCCCGTCCCCCACAGAGCCCCTCCCCCCGTCCCCGTCTGACCCGCTGCCCTCGGCCTGGGGGTGGGGCGGGGGTGCAGGCACTAGGTCTCTTCGCTGCTTGTGCTGACTGGCCCCGACCAGGACGGGCCTGCAGAGGAAGCCCCTCTCCGTGCATGTGGGGCCTGGGCCTCGGTTGCCGCGCCTGCACGTGAATGGGTGGGGGAGATCGCTTGGGGCTCAGTGGCCCGGTGTGGGGAGGCCAGGGGGTCTGGAGACTGTGGCCAGCTTGCGTGCGGCCACTGCCTGGACTGAGCTGTGCGGGCTGGGGATGGGGCCACTAGCCACAGGGCGGGTTCTGGCCACGGCTAGGAAACGCCTGCACGGCCGGCCAGCCCCGGGTCCTGGCCCCGCTGGCTGCTGCACCGTCCACTCAGCCACGGTCAGCCCCACGGAGCGGGCCAGGCGCGAGTCCACCGGCTGCTCGCAGCTCTGTCCAGCGGCTCCCAGCCGAGCCCAGACGTCCCGGGACTGGTGCTGGCCACAGGGGTCAGCTTGCTGGTGACAGGGCCCTCTGCGGACAGCCTCTGGGGACGCTCACCCGTTTCTCTCCTGCCAGCCGCCCGTCAGCCGGCCACCTTCCCGGGAGGTCGACTACACCGCCTACCCGTGGTGAGTGGTGCCCCCTGCTGCCCTGGGCCCACCCCGAGCCGGGCCCCCCATCCCTAGCTTTGGGGGCCCCTTCCTGTGTGAGGGCATCATCGTGGGCACATGTGAGGGGTGCGTTCAAGGCGCTGTTCGGGCTCGTGAGCGCAGCGAGGCTGCCTGGGCTCAGCCTGGCGGCAACGTGGCCAAGGACACTCAGCCCTGGGGCCACTCTCACGCGCTGCCCGCTAGTCGCCTGGCCGCTGCGGGAGGCCGTCCATAGGGACGACTGGCGTGGCCCTGGGGACTGGCTCCTTGTGAGGGTAACCTCTTCCCGAGCCCGCCCTCAGCATTTTCGGCTTGGGGCCGGCCCTGAAGCTGCTCTGGGCCCCTGTGCCCCTGTGACCTGTGCCCCCGTGACCTGTGCCCTCGTGACCGGCACCCGGGCTCGGCCGCTCCAGCAGCGCCGTCCTGGCCCTGGTGGTGCCGGCCCTCCGGTCCGCCTCGGGTCGCCAGGCCTGGGCCTTCCTGTCGCTGGAGCACCAGCCGGCACTGCGTCTGCTTGTGTGGATTCCAGCCAGGGCCCAGTGCCCACAGCAGGGCCCCCAGGCCAAAGTTTCAGTGGGCAGGTGGGGGCAGGGCACCCCCACCGCCGGATGGCAGCTGCTTCCCTGGGGCAGGGAGGCTGGTGCTGCAGGCCGCGGTCAGGGCGCCTGCCCACGGCCTGCTCTCTCCTGCACTTTAAGCAGCGAAACTGTTTTATGAAAGGAATTGGATCAAATGCCCTGGTGACGCTGCTGCCTGCGGGCCCAGGCGCCTATCACAGTGCCCCTGCCCTGGGCTGGCTGAGGTCTGGGGCGTGTCCCCCCCAAGATCTTTCCAGAGGCCCACTGCCCCAGCCGGACCCTCTGCCCCCGAAGCCCCCCAAGCCCCCCAGCCCCGCCTCGGGGTGTGGGTTGTTTCTTGGTTGCCGTGGTGCAGATCTGCAGCCTGCTGCCAGGGGGCGCCCTGGGCGTGGCCCACCACGGGGACCCCGCCCCCGCCACCCCTGGACACCCCTGGACGGCTGTCCCCTGCAGGTTCGCCGGCAACATGGAGCGCCAGCAGACGGACAACCTGCTCAAGTCCCACGCCAGCGGGACCTACCTGATCCGGGAGCGGCCGGCCGAGGCCGAGCGCTTCGCCATCAGCATCAAGTACGTGCGGCCGGCCCAGCCGCGCCCTCGAGCCGCGTGTGCTCCGGCTCCTGGCTTCTGGGGCTGGGGGCCGCTGGGTTATGGGACGAGGGGGCAGTGGCTCTGCGGCCTGGGGGGCAGGTGGGCTTGACCCCCCCGAGGGGCGGGGCCGCGTGGCTGAGCGGCGACCGGTGTGCGCCCTGCAGGTTTAACGACGAAGTGAAGCACATCAAGGTGGTGGAGAAGGACAGCTGGGTCCACATCACGGAGGCCAAGAAGTTTGAGAGCCTCTTGGTGGGTGACCCCGCGGCTTGGGCCTCCCCCGGCCTCGCGGAGGGGCCGTCCCTGCAGGCCTGCTAGCGGAGGGGCAGGAGCTGGGCCGGGGCCGCTCTTCCCCAGCTTCGGAGTCCAGAGACGCGGGTGCTGCCCCCGGGGCAGCTGGGCTTCCGCGCAGGCCGCGCCGGGTCTTCTGTTCCTCCGCCCTCCCGAAGGGTCAGGCGGGCCCGGCGTCGTGGATAGTGGGGGGCGGCCCCGCCCCCAGACTGCCACCCAGCCACACTCACCCCAGCCCTACAGAGTCAGAAACAGACCCGAGAGGCCCCGCCGGGCCTGACAGTGTGGCCCGGCCCCAGCCCACCCCCACTCCGCCCCCACCAGAGTGGGCGGAGGCCGCCTCCCTAGGACGACCTGCCGCTTCTCTTTCTGGGGGGCTGCCCTGCTCTTAGAGGTCCTGCTCGGCCACGGGAAGGCACAAAGTGAAACAAAGCGTCCACAATCCCCCAGCACCTCAAGAAAACCCCCATGTTACAACTTAGATGGTCCTGCCCGGGCTGGCTCTTGTCAGCCCACACGCGGCTGCTTCTAGAAGCTCTTCCCGGCGTCCCTGTTTTCTCCCTGCGAAGAGCTTAGCGCTGAGCTTCCCTGTCAGGCTCCCCGGCCTTCTTGGTTTTCCGTTACAAAGGCTGGGAAGGGAAATGGCGGGGTCAAAGGTCCTGGCCACAGGGCTGGCCTACCCGGGCCAGGTGCTCGAGGGGAGGGGGTGTGAAGAGGGAGGAAGTCCCGGGTCACGAGGAGTCTCCCAAGCAAGCCTGAGGAGGTGGAGGGTGGCGGAGCCCCAGGAGGGCTGCCTGGAGGCGGCGGCTGATCTGCGTGCGTCCCGCAGGAGCTGGTGGAGTACTACCAGTGCCACTCGCTCAAGGAGAGCTTCAAGCAGCTGGACACCACGCTCAAGTACCCCTACAAGTCCAGGGAGCGCGCAGCCTCCAGAGCCTCCAGCCGGTCCCCAGGTAATGCCGCCGGGCTCACCGGGACGGTCCGCTCCCACCTGCTGCCCTGTCCCGGGGAGGCTTTCTGTGCGCCGCTCTGACCAGGCATAGAACCCCTTCCCAATTCCCCCCGCTCCCCGCCCCGCGTGGCACAGGACCCCCCGCCTCATAAGCACCCCCCAGCCAGGGCGCTCTGTGGCCCCAGGGGACAGGTGGGGAGAGCCGGCTCCGAGCTGCTGCTTCAAGCCCCCCTGGCCGGGAGGTCAGCGTGAGGACAGAACAGGCAGCTGCCCCCTCCGCAGACCCCTCCTGGGGAACTCCCGGGGCCGCCTTTGGGGGGAACTGGGGCAGGTGCCTTTTGCAGAGGGAGCTCCAGACCCAGGGGGTGTTGGGGAGGCCGTCTGGGCTGGGGGCGGGGCCCAGGGGGCTCTGTGCCTGCACGCCCGGCTGACTCTGGTCCTCCAGGTGGCGCGGGGCGGGGCAGGGGAGGGGGTGGGCCTGGAGAGCGCCTGCGTGTACCTGCTTGCCGTGGCGAGCTGCTGCTTGCCGTGGCGAGCTGCTGCCCCGGTGCCGCGAAGCCCGCAGGCCCCTAGGCAGACGCCCCGCGTGTCCGCGCTCACCGCCCGCGAGGCCCGAGGCCGCTTCTCCAGCGCGCTCACTGTCTCTCTCGCCTCTTTGCAGCCTCCTGCGTTTCCTACAACTTTTCTTTTCTCAGTCCTCAGGGCCTCAGCTTTGCTTCTCAGGGCTCCTCCGCTCCCTTCTGGTCAGGTACCGCTGCTGCCCAGGGCGTGGGGGGCCTGCGCCGGCTGCTGGCCGTGCCGGCATGGGCTGCCCACCGGCCCGTGGGCCATGCCTGAAAGTGTCCCGGCTGCCCGCAGCCCGGGTGGGGGCAGGGCAGGCTCTGCGGGGTGCGGCTGTGGGCAGCCGGGACACGGTCGGCTCGGCGCTGCTCTGCTTGTCCTGCCGTCACTGCTGCGACGCCTCGCCCGCGGCCACTCCCAGCCTCGCCCTCCCTTGGGCACGTTGAGGGCTTCGCTGCTGGCAGCGGCAGAGCACTGGGCGGCACCTTCGGGTGGAGACAGGAGCAAATTGGGTGGGCCCGGCTCGGCGCTCCGAGGAGGAGCTGTGGGACTCGGGTGCAGGGGGACAGGGAAGTGGCCCGGCCACTCCGCTGCCAGTCCCAGCCCCGGCGCCCTGTCCCTTCTTCCCCATCATTGTCCCCTGTCCATCCTGGGCTTCAGGCCGAGACGGGTTTCCGGTTCGGCTTGGGCCTCTGGAATTGGGGCACGAGGGGAACCCTGACCTGGCAGCCTGGGGTCTGGTGCCAGGCTGGGAGCTGGCCTCGGGACACCTGGGCACCAGCACATGGGGAGGGCCCCAGGCGCTGCGGTGGGCAGAACCTCCACCGGGAGTTTGGAGGGGTCACGGGCCCAGATTGGGCCCCGCAGAGGAGCGGGGTCCCTGGAATCGGGGCCCGTCTGCTCCTCTGGAGCCTTTCCGCCTGGTGGTCCTTGCTGGGCGCGGGGCTGGGCACCCGGAAGGGACACGGCGGGACCCCGGGCCCCGGCCCGGCCACTGGGTGACGCTGCCATCTCCCCAGCAGTGTTCACGCCCCGCGTCGTCGGCACGGCCGTGGCCAGGTACAACTTTGCCGCCCGGGACATGCGGGAGCTCTCGCTGCGGGAGGGGGACGTGGTGAGGATCTACAGCCGCATCGGCGGGGACCAGGGCTGGTGGAAGGGCGAGACCAGCGGACGGGTGAGTGCGGGCCCGCCCCAGCCTGCAGCCCGCCCCGCCCCCGCCGTGCCAGGCCCCCCTGAGCCTGCTCCGAGGCTGAGTGCCCACGGGAGCGCCTGCCGCAGACACCGCCCTTGAGCCCGGCAAGGAGAGAGCCCCAGCAGCGTGTGCTCCCTGCCCGCCTCATCCGTGCTCAGCCCCATCCCAGGGCCCTTCTCGGGCTCTGCACGGTGGCCGCCGCTGCGGGCTGCACACTGGCGTGTCCCTGAGTGCCCTGCGGCAGGGAGGCCAGACGGCCTGAGTGTCCGCCCCCGGCTCCTCCTGCCTTTCCAGAGAACCCCCTCGTGTCCCACTTGGGAGCTGCAGCCAGCCATGGGCAGGCACCGGGCCGCACAGGGTCAGACTTCAGGTCTCTGTGCTGGTGTCCAGCCATCGTTGGCACTACTGGCCCCCCACCGCTGCCACCAGCAGCTTGACGGTCCTTGGGTGGCTTCAGGTCTGAGCCACTTTCTACCCCACGGCCCTTCAGAGCCTGAGGCCACTGCTCCCAGGCAGCCATGCTGAAGGGCCAGGACCGCTGGTGCCAAGTGTTCTATGGGCACCGGCTCTGGAGGCACTGGGCGTGCTGAATGACACAGCCCTGGCCCTCATCTAGCCTGTTCCCCAAGTGATTCCTTGTTGCTTCAACGGTGTCTCTTTATCTCTGGAAGTTCTTGCCATAAAGCCGACCTTACCAGTTACCAGAATGCCACTAGGATTTTTTTTGTTTGGGGAAGTGCTTTTGGTTGGGATAGTGGTGTGTTTTTTCTCTCGTATTTCAACTTTTCTCTGTTCTTTTCTTAAAGTTTTATTTATGCATACAAGAGCTGGGGTATAGAGGTTTGGGGTGGGGGGTATGTGAGAGGATTCACCAGACAGAGTAGGGAGCAGAACAGGAGGAGCCACTGAAACATACTGCTGAGGGGAGCAGCGGGGATACAGGAGAGGTCTGCTGCGCCCTGTGGGAAACACCCTGGCTGGGGATCAAACTCGTGCTGCAGTGGCTGCCAATAGCTTGATAGCGCTGAGACTTAACTCTGCACCACCAGGGAGGCCCTTTTCTCTGTTCTTATGTTTAAAGTAGGTGTAAGACAAAATCTTAGAGGCAAATTTTGCAAACCAGTCTGACCTCATGGGCTTTGTCATTTTAAGGGTATTTATAGTTCATTTACGTTTGATGAAATGGCTGAGCTTTTCATGGTGTGTGTTTACTTTCTATTTGTCATATCTATTTTTTCTTTTTTTCCCTCTGTTGCCTACTTTTGGATTAATCGATATTTTTTTCCCCTCCCTTGATCGATTTGTTAGTTACATGTGTTTTCTGTTATTTAAGTGGTGGTCTTAGAGGTAACAGTGTGGCCTTTATTTCTGGGAAATCACCTTGAATTAGTATTTTCACTACTGCTCAGACAGCGCAAGGCCCTTACAACCTGGGATTTGGTTTATTTATCTTCCACCTTTTGTCATGGATCTTAGTTCTACATAATTTTTCACCTTATTAGATGTTGTTTTGAAAGTGGAGCGGACAGGGCACAAGTGCCCAGGCTCTGAAGCAAGAGCCACTAAAAAGCCCCAAAAGGCCAAAAGGCCAAAAGGCCACGAACAACAGAGGACAGGCCTGATAAGAAGACAGGTCACTGTTTGTGTTTCTCACCTGCATGCACAGTTGCAAGGGACCTCAGGCTACAGGAACAACAACAAACAATGGGGTTTATTTTACAAACAGGGGAAACAGAGAGCTTACTGCATCCATAAAGGGCCGGCTATCCCACCAGAGTCACCACTGGTCAACAGGAGTGCTGGACAGCACTGGCCAGTACTGATGCTCACTCCTGGCCCCTCACCAACAAACAGCTCTTTGAGACAACAGGCCCAGGGCCTTTGGTGCTCCTTTCAGGCTATGTCAGAGACAGGACTGAGGCCCAGTCTCTGCAGAGTCCTCCAGCTTCCTTTCCCTTCTTGGAGTACAGCTGCTGGATGCTTCTTTTCCACCCTGGAGGCCAGGAACAGAGTCTTCCCTTCTTTCTTTGGAGTCTAAAACTGTCTCTTTTTCAGGAAGCTGGTGCTGTCGACGTTGTCTTCTGGGGGCTTCTTTCTCTGGGGCTGGTGTCTCTCTCTCTCTGTCCTCCTCTTCCCCACCTCCCTCCGACCCTGGCTTATATTATCTTTCAGGGTACCCCTCCCCTAGGTCTGATTGGCACCACTGTCTTGTGGGGAGAGGCCGGCTGGAGGAAACACACTTGTTACATTAAAGGTCAACTGCCACAACAGACTTGTTTGGGGAAAGGCAGGGTGCAGGAAATATACTTGCTACATTAAAGGTCAGCAACAGACTTGTGTGGTGCAGCAGGGTGAAAGAAATACACTGCTCCCGCCGGCCACTGCTGAGGGAGCTGCCCGGTAACAGGTTGGCCTCAGTTTTACTCTCATGTGCTTAGGTGTGATTTGTTCTGAATTCATTCTGCTTGTGATGTTGGAGATTTGGGGATTTGTGGCTTCGTGTCCTTTGTTAGCCTTGGAGGTTTGCCAGTGCTCGCGGCAGCTCCGCCTTCTCTGTCAGGCTCCGTGCTCACGCTGACGGTCTCTTCCCTGGGCCTGCCTGCTGTTTTCTGTCTGGCCTCTCCGTCTGTGTCCTGCCTGCCAGCTTCTCAGTCTCCCCTGCCTTGTCCAGTCTGCTGTTAAGTCTTTGGATTGGGTTTTCATTGCAGTTACTGGTTTTTAGTTCTGAGATTTCTTCTTGAGTTTTGATTTTAGTTCTCTGGCAAAATGTTCTGCCTTTCCTCGGTTTTCTGAAACATACAAATTAGAGTTTACATTTCCCGATGGGTGACAGTTGTTGCATCAACAACACAGATGCAGGAGCGTCGTGGAGCAGCTGCACAATGCAGGACGCTGCTGAATGAGCAAGATCTTGAACTTTTTATTGACAGAATAATCATACAGCATCAGTTACTGGGGTAGGAGGGCGAGGAGGAAGATATGGGTGGAACTAAAGAATGAGTTTTGCCATCTAGGGCTTCGGAGGGGCATGAGTCTGCTGACCAGACGCTTCTTATCTATTTGGCAACCAAATGCTGTCGTTGAAACCAGGCCCCCGACCCCCGGCCATGGCTCCAATCTTATCAACAAGGCATCCACTCATCAGCTTCTGGGGTCCCTTGTCATACACCGGTCCTCGGCCCTGGGCTTTCCCGGTCATACCTCGTGATGCATAAGTCGGGGTACGTTTATGCATCAGTCCTCAGGCCCCGGGCGTTCCCAGTTGCGACGCAGCCTTCCCAGCCTTCCCAGAGCAAGCAAGCTTTCTGCTCTCGGCTAATATGAAAGGCACCTTGCAAGGTTTTGCTTTGACTGTTGATCAGGCAGTTCTGACCTTTGTACAGGATGCGAAAGTGCAGGTGACAAGAATGGTGGCCGAACAGGCTGCTTCAGTCTAGCCGCCCCACAGCCAGGAATCTGGAGCCATGAGGCTGGCTTCTGTTGTCTGTTTTCTCTTAGTCTCTGTCCCTGGGTCCTGACTGAAGGCCAAGTGTGAGTGGGAAACACCACAGAGGCCCTGGGTGACGTCATTGTCCGCTGATGGTGGTCAGCGGCTGGGGAGGCGTCATCTTAAATTGCTCGGGGCCAGCGCACCCGGGATTGCCCTGCTGGGGACCAGGGCAGGCCTGGCGTGGAACTCCAGACTCGCAAAGGGCCCCCATTTCCATAAGCCTCTGCTTGTTCTCATGTGTACATGCACAGAGGGATGCACACACACGTACATGCACAAAGACGGCACACATGTGTATAGATGCATGTACACGCACATGTATGTACACAAGACTGCACTACACATAGATGTACGCACGTGTGCATGCACAGGCTGCATGCATGCACACAGATCTGTCCACACTTGTGCGTGCACACCCACGTGCACCCCACGTGACCCTGCCTTCTTTTCCAGATCGGCTGGTTTCCCTCCACGTATGTAGAAGAAGAGGGCGTGCAGTGACAGCAGGACTGGACCCGCTCGCGCCCGCCCTGGAGCCCGCGCTCCGCACCTCAGAGGGACACGCCCGCCGGCGTCCTCGACAGCCCGTGGGACGGGAGGCGTTCAGAACCCTGCGGCCGCCCCGTGGGCCGCCCCAGCCCGTCCCGGGCACGCTGCTTGTACATAGAGGGAAACTCAGCCGGCCCCGGCCGTGGTCCGAGCCAGGCCCGGGTGGGGGCTCGGGCGGGAGCTCACCTGGCCCCGGAGCCTCGCCTGACGGCAGATGCTGCCCCGGAGGGCTGGGAAGCAGAGGGGGCCGCTCCCACCTTTTCTGCTCAGCCCTGGACTCTCAGCTGCCCGCGTCCTGCTGCTCCGGGGGAGGCCGTCTGTGCCTCTGCTGCCCAGCTGAGCTCGGCCAGCGCCAAGGAGAGCGTGGCTGGGTCCTCGGCTCCTTTCTGCCCCCGCCCCGGGCTGTGCGGCCCCCCGGGCAGGGCTGCTCCCTCGGAGGCTGCGCCCGCCCCTCGATGGTACTGTCTTCGCCCTGTGTCCAGGGCACGTCTGTCCTGCCTGCTGCCGGCGTCGTGTCTAAGCCCCGATCCTGGTGGGGGAGGAAAACAGGGCTCCCTGCACTGGGCCCCTGCTGCTCCAGAGGAGGCCCTGGTGCTGCACGGGGGCGGCGCCTTGGGCCCCCTGTGTCCTGCGGCGGCCCCTGGGGGCCCCCCGCCTTTGCACAGAAGGTCGGTGCCGGGTCTCCTTCCACGGCTCTTGCAGCCAGCTGGAGACAAGAACTCTTGGGGGTGGCTCGCCCCTCCTCCCCCCTCCCCGGGGTCCCTCCGGCCTTGGCCTCTGCCTGCCCTGGCCAGCCCTGTCCTCGGCCCAACCCAGCATGAGAGCCAGTGACCCCGTCCCCCTCCAAGCTTGTGCCAAAGCTACTGGTGACGCCGGGGCTTCTTGTGCCCCTCACTTGGGTCAGCCCTTGCAGGAAGTGGGCTCCCCCCGTGCCTGCCGTGCCGGGGGGTGCTGGTGGGTGCCAGCTGCCGCCCGCGGCGGGACCTTGGAGGTCCGCTTTTCGCTCCCACGCTTGTCCGCGCACCCAATGCCCAGCTGGGGGGCTCCCGGGAGGCTGGAGAAGCGAGGCTGGGCCGGCTGCGTTTGGGGGCGGGGGCCAAAGGGGGCGAGGAGTGTCTGGCTGGACCCCGCTGCAGGGGAGAGGCCGCCCGCTCTTCCTCGCGGGTCGGGACCTTCTAGCTTTTGTTTCTGTTCTTGCTGGGGGTTGTTTTGTCTTGGGTTTGGCGGTTTGTTTCTTCAGGGGATGTCGTGTGCTCCCAGCTCCCCGTCTGTGAGCGGGGAGGGGAGACAGCAGCCAGAGCAGGGTGCAGCTGGGCCTCGGGAGCGTCGGTGCCTCCCGGGACAGACACGGGCGCGGCCCGGTTTTGTGAATGTTTTGCTTTCCTTCTGTTTGTTTTGAAACTCCAATTCGGTTGGGTTTGTTTTGCACTGCACGAGCAGGAGGGGAGGCGGCTGGGGTGGGGGGGTCAACAGGAGGCGGGACGCCCGCCGGGGGGGGCTTCAGACCCGGCCCAAGATTAGCTGTGAACACTTAAGGGCCCGATGCATGCGGGCCGGGGATCTGGGGGTCCTGCCGCTACGGCGACCCCAGTGGAACACGAACTGTACATTGCCGGTGGGATTTTCAGACCACGGTTTTTACTGCAAATAAACCTGAGTTCTTTTCTGTGGGCGTCTCTGGCCTTTCCTGCTGGGGAGGAGGGTGGGGAGGGCAGCGGATTCCTCTGTGTGTCAAGCACGGTCGGCCCCACTGGAGTCGGGGATGGTGTCCAGTCGGACACGGGACCCCGGGGGAGGTGCCGAAGGCGCGGCTGCGGGGGGCCTGTCCTCCCTGCTAGCGCACGCACGGCCCCCCGCGGAACTCTCCAGCAGCCCCTCAGGGGGCTTATCCCCAGGATGGGGGTCAAGCCTCGGCCTGCTGTGGGCTCACCACCGTCCCCAGAAATGGCTGACCAACATTTCTCTGGCAAACACTCCTAGAATGGACCTCAAGTGTTGGGAAAGTTGGGTCGGACCATCAGGACCCCAAGAGGGGGCTCAGTTTCCCAATGTGCAATTCTCTAGCATTCTCTAAATTTGCAGAGGCAATTACTGTGCCAGCAGAGGGTTGGGGAACAGGCAAACCGGGGGTTCAGCTGTGCAAATACAGCAGCGTCACCAGCAATCCCAGCCACGGCGGTTTGATCCTGAAACCAGTGGATATGGGGAGTGACAGTTCCTCTTGGGGGCAGAACAAAGCTGCCAAAACAAGTAGGCAGGGGTGGGAGAGAGCTTTAATGGGAGGGCACCCCCTCTCTATGCTGATAAGCCAGGTTGGCTGGACAAGTGGCCGGGTCAGTGGACATCATATGGAATGTTAGGTCAGAAAACTAGAATTCAGCATCATGAGAACGTATGCACGAAACCCCAAACTTCGGTCATTTTGTTTTTAATGTTCATCACATGAACAGCTAAGTGATAAGACCTTTATACCCCATGTTATCAGAAGATTGGCTTTCCTCTACTGATTTCTAATTAAAGATTCCATTACAAGTTCAAACAAAAGAGTATGGTTGGTTTGCGTTTTCTGCATTTGTACACTTAGGTTTCTAAGTGGACCGATATGTTTTACGCAAAATGCTAACTTCAGCAAAAATGCAAAACACTATCTTTCAGAAATGGAATATCCAAAGCAATTGTTTCTCCCCCCCAAAATTTTTCGCAGGGTTATTTTCACATAGCCTTTTGGTAGCAAGGAAATTGAAATCACAATGGATGGTTTAACCACCGATTAGACACAGCCAGAGAAAGACTTTGGGACCTGGAAGAGAGCTCTGCTGACATCCCCCGCCTGGCGGAGATTAAAGGTGGGGTGGGTGAGAAGTTGCCACAGACACGCACTCAAGTCCAGACAGATTCCAGGAGGAGAGGATGTCGGGAGGGAGAGGCACTATATGAAGGAATCCTGGCTGGCCTTCCAGAGCTGGTGAGACCTCAGTCCAGAGAGCCACGATCCTAAAGAATCCCGGAGCCTAAAGAAATGCACGTCTTGAACCACCATAGCGAAGCCTGATGTTGAACAAGATGAGATCTAACAGCAACCAGCAGGAACAGAAAAGTGCTTTTTAATGAACCCACAACTAGACAATGGTTTTGTAGCAGCAAGAATGGACTCCAGAGACAGCAGAATAGTATCTTCTGTGTCAACACTCCTAAATTATATTTCAAAAACAAGGACGATATAAAGGCATTTTTGGACCAAAAAAAAAAACAACCACCCAAAAAACCAACAGAAATATTTTAACTTAAATTCTCACAGGAGAACTTTCTATAGGAAATCTTAGAGAAAGAAGAAATCCTATAGAAAGGAAGAGCTGCCCCGAAAGGGACAGTTTGCTAAGAGGCCTGCAGGGTTGCAGGCAGGCGGGCAGCCCTGAGGAGAGCTGCTTCTGCTGAGGGAGGGCAGTGAGGACCCGGCACGGGACAGGGCACAGGCAGGCGGGAGGCCGCTGCCCTGCAGAGGGACAGAGCTGGTGAAAAGGACACCTGCATGGGCACAGGCGGGCAGGCCAGCTGCTGCCCCAGCCCCTGCAGGTCAGGCGGGGCTGTTACCTCCAGGAGTGGCTTGTCAGTTGCTGCCCCAGACCACCAACCAGAACCGGAAAGAACCGGAGAGTCCACAGTGGGCTCGATGTCCACACCGTCACCTTCCACTCAGCCTCAGGCACCGGTTCCTAAGGAACTCTGGTCATCGCTGGGTCGGTGCTCATGCCGGTTCCTCCGCCCCGCCTCCCTGTGGGGGTCAGGTTCTAGTCTTGGGGTCGTCCTTCTTTAAGTTCCTCCATCAGAAGGAAAAGAAAGGGCAAAACTAACTAGTTTTCCATTGTTGCCCACCAAATGGCCACATGCTGGACGACACAGTGGTCACCTGCCCGTTCCTGTGGGCCAGGGGCTGGCCGCGGCTGGGTCTGTTCCACGTCTCCCAAGCAGCGGTCCAGGCCGGCCAGGCGCCTTCTCACCCGGAGGCCTAACTGCGGGCCTCTCCACACTTGCTGAGGCCATTGGCAGAACCCACGCCCTCGCGGGAGCACGGCCGAGGCCCTGCTCCCCGCCGATTGCCCAGCAAGGCTGCGCCTGCCCGCGGCAGCGAGTGGTCACCAGGTGGTGACGCGGCTGCACGACCACGTCGTCCAGGCCCGTGGGCCGTCTTCAGACTGCTGGGGCGGAGCGGCCGGTGGCTAAGCGGGACCGAGGCCGTGCAGAGGAGGCTGACAGCTGTTCTTTCGGGGGTCTGCTAACCGTCAGAGAGGAAAGGATGGGGGGGGGGATGGGGCAGGTGATGGCCGGCAGAGGCCATCAGGCCCTCGAGTGCTGCCCGGCCACGGCTGCCCCGACCGACATGAAGGGCGCCCACACACGGCACCCCAGGAGGCCCACCTGCCTCTGGCGCACCCTACGTGGAACCCCCACGTGCTCTCAGCAGGCGCCCCTCGGCTGGTTAGATGCCAGGTCGCACAGGGGGACGCCCCGTGGTCTGGGGAAAGGACAGGCCCCCTCGCCTGCCCTGGCGGTTCTGTCGGCACCTTCCGTTTCTCAGAAGAGACGCCTCCCGCTGACCCACCCGTCAGCCCCTGGGGGGGTAAGTTGAGGTAACAGGACTGGAGGTACCCGCAGGTGTGCCCCACCCACTCCGCGGCGCCCGCTCAGCCATCCCGAGCACGGCAGCAGCGGCTGGCTCCCCAGAGAGGCCCCTCGGGGCTGGGCGGGGCGGGAGGGTCAGCAGCTGCCTGGCTCCAGGGCGCCCCAGCGCTGCGCCACTCAGAGGCCATCGCGCCGGTCACCTGGGGCTGCTGCGTGGCCATTTAGGGTCAGTCTCCTCAGGGCCACGTGCCCGGCTCCCCGGAGGCCTCCGCCCAGTCGGAGGCCTGGGCAGCCTGCAGACCCCCCCCGCCTGGACCTGGCCAGGTGTGGGCAGAGGGCCCGCGGGCGCGCAGAGGCTGGCCCAGGCAAAAGGAGGCGTCTCGGGGCCCAGGTATGTCCAGGATGTGTGGGCGGGGTCTGCCCCACGGCCCGCCCGGCCTGTAAGTCCCAGGGGACGTGTGGGCTGGAGCCGGCTGGGACTCGTCTGCGCCTCGCTGCCCCCACGCGCACTGAGGGGAGGAGGTCGCGCGCCCCAGGGGTTCGTGAGACTCCTGAGGCTGACTCCGCGGGGTCAGGGTCCCTGCTTCCCCGATGGGGACACAGACTAGGCCCGGAGAGACCAAGGAGGGGCCAGGATGGACCAGCAGTCTGCCAGGGGAGCGTCCCTGCTGGGACCCGGTCACCGCCCAGAGTGCCCTGCAGCCCAGGGACGGGGCTGCGCAGGACCCCAGCTGGTGGGGAGAAGCGCCGAGCGAGGCCCTGACCCGCTGGCACGGGGACCCCTGCCCCCAAAGGCACCTCTCCCAGGGCTGCCCGCCGCATCTGTGCCTCACAGACCCGCCCTTTTGCAGCGCAGCCTTCCGTGCAGCTCCCCTCGTGCGTGAGCGCGCCTGCGCCACTGAGGGGAGCCCGCGGACCCCGCTCTCTGCCCAGCGTCTCCGCCCTCTCAGGCCAGCCCTGGGCAGGGGCTAGTTGGTGACCAGGCAGAGCTGACCCGAAGCCAGGCCCGGCCTCCCGGTCTCCTCCCCTCGTCCAAAGTCCAGGGCAGCTGTGCTGGCCATTTGGCCGGGGACTGTTTTGCAACGGGGGTTGATTCCGTGTGCAAGGCCGGGAGAGGGCTGGCCACAGGGCCGTCACCCCAGGAGGGAGCCCAGCCCTGCCTCGGGCCGCTGAGCCAGGCTGGCCGTACGCAGAGTGACCAGGCTTGTGGGTCCTTGCCCTGCACCCCTGAACTCCCAGGCAGGCCCCCGGAGGGACAGGGGAGCGACAACATGTGTCCACACTTCAGGACTGATGGTGGCAGCACATAGTCAGGCTAGAGTTCCGGCCACCTCCTCCAAGATGCCCTCCTGGGTTCCCGCTGGAGAAGCACAGGTTGTCGGTAGGGGCTCCCTGACAGCCAGCCCCGCAGTCACCGGCCCCTCGCCCCGCCTGTCTTCCTGGGCCCCGAGCCCCTTGAGGGCAAGGAGAGGGCCTCGGCTATCTCGGCTGCAGCGGCGCTTTCCCAGAGGGGCCTGCGGGTGGGGGCCAGACCGGCTGGCGGCGATAAGGACACACGGCAGCACAGCTGTGTGAGGTCGGCCGCTCCAGCTCCAGGCAGCGACGAGCCCTGCTGCCGGCCCGGCAGGGGGAGGAGGGCCGACAGGCTCCTGGGGTGTCTTTCTGACGTCCTCGGTCGTCCCTCTGCATCTTTTGCTGGACAGGCAGCTCAGGCGGCTCTGCCGCTCCCCACCTCGTGCTGGCTGTGTGGCCCCGGGCAGGCTGCCTGGCTCTCTGGGCCCTGGGCCAACATCAGCTGGGGGCCACATCACACGGAGCCGCCCCAGGTGCCCTGACCTGCCCGTCCCCCTTGGGCCGAGCCAGCCGAGACTGGACTGGACGGGCAGGCCAGCGCTGAGGCCTGGATGGCGGCCCGCTGTGGCCTTGGGCCCGGCCCCGGCCCGCTGCCCGCCCAGCGCCTGCTGCCTACTGCCGGGGCCGGCAGGCCGGGGCAGGCAGGGGTGCCTGAGTTCACCTGTGCGACTGGTAACTTTCGGAGATGAGCAAGTGAGGTCACCTGCCTGTGCCCCAGGGTTAATGAGGCCTTGGAGTTCACAGACCCCCGGGCCGCCCCGGAGCTGCAGAGCTGCCCGTTTGGCTGCTGCCCCGGAGGGCGGGGCGTCCCGCCCCGGAGGTGGGCGGTGACTTGGCTGGCCCTGGCGGGGCGCAGAGCAGGGGCGGCCCAGGCCCCAGCTCAGCCGCTGCTCCCGCGGAGGAACAGCCGCCACCACAGCAGCAGTCCAGGCGGTGGCCGGCCTCATCGGGCCTGGGGTGCTCAGCTGCCCAGAGGTACCCCGGGAAGGGCTGGGCCCCAGGCCTCTCTGGGTGGGCCGGCGGCGGCTCCGCCTCTGGCTGCGGAGGCTGGGCTGGGCGGGCGGCCAGGAGTGCTCACCGCATGGGGCTGGGGGCCTGCGCCCTCCCTGCCCCCTGCGCTGGGTGGGGCTGGGGCAGCTCTTCCAGACCCTCACCCCCGGGCTCCACCCCACCCCCGACAGCTCGCGGGTGCCCTGTGTCCCAGCCCCCGCCCCTTCCCCAGCTCCCGCCTGGCGTCCTGCGCCCTCGGTGCCCTGAACGTTGGTGCCTGGACCGGGGGCGGGGGGTGGGGCAGGAGAGCACCTCGGCATTGAGCAGCGGCTGCTTCTGGCCTGAGGGACATCGGCGGCCCCGGGTGCCGCGCCAGCTCCATCCCCGCTGGGCTGGAGAAGCAGGCCGGGGCACCGGGCCACCGTCCGGGCCAGCGGCGCTCCTGTTGGTGCGGCTGGAGGGTGGAAGCAGGCCGGGCTGGCCAGGCAGGTGTGCTGGGCAGCGCCACAGAGGGCGGGGGCAGAGGTCTGGCCTTGAAGCAGCTTCCTGGGCAGCGCGTCCTGCCAGCCTCTGGCCCTCCCAGGCCTAAGGTGGGTGCAGGTGTGCCTCCCGCACCAGGGCCGTGGGCGAAGGCGGGTGGGCCGTCAGCTTGAGGGCAAAGGGTGGCGGAGAGGGCACTGAGATGCCCCCAGCCCCCAAACCCCCCTCCTGGACACCACTTGGGTCAAACTCCCTGCTCTCTTCTCCGTCGCCACCCCCGGAGGGAGCAGGCAGCCGGCCAGCCGGGACCTGGCCCTCACCGGCAGCCAGGGTGCTGGGGAGCCCCCACCCAGTACAGGCATGGGTGTGGCGGTGGGTGAGGTGTCTTCCCCAGCTGTCCCCCAAAATGCCCGCTGGGGTTGTCTGTGGGCCAGCAGGGAGGCCAGGGGGCAGGAGCGACTGCAGGCTGGGACCTCGCGAGCGGGCCGCCCGAGCCTGGGGCCTCCCCTGCAGTGGGCCTGGCCCCGGTCAGCGCCTTCGGAGTATGACGTGAGTGTGTGGCGCTGGCACGCGGCACACACGATGCTCCGCCAACGAGCGCCTCCCTGTCCATCACCACCCCAGTGCAGAGGCCCCCCTGTCCTCCCTGCGTCGGGCAGGAGCCTCACCCCGGGAAACTCCCCCCCAGAACCGTGTCTCTTGGAAGGTAACACAACCTGTTACCTTGTCACCAGTTGTGATTTCTTTTGGCTGGGAGGTCTGGGAGGACTTCCTGAAGGAGGAAGGCCACGGGAGGACACAGAAGGGGGAGGAGGCGGGCAGGAGGGGGCCTGGCTACCCAGTCTCCAGGCCCACGGCCCTGGCCACCTTCTTCCTCGGGTTCCAAAGGGCTTGGAGTCAGAGGGTGAAGTGGCATCTGTCCGGGTCGAGAGTGGCTTCCAGGGGCCTGCGGGGTCCAGGGTGGGGGCCCGGTCCCTGCCTCAGAGCTGCTGCCCTCCCGCCCTGCCCCACAGCACCTCCCCCACAGCCAGGGGCCTCCATCATGCACCAGAGCCCCCCACAGCCTCTGGGGGCTCCCGCCTCCCTCTTTCTCCCAGCCCACAGCCCGCCGCCAGGGGTCTCCTCACAGAGGGCATGACCCTGCTCGAGCCCTTCAGAGGCCCCTCAGGAAGTGCCTGGACCCTGACGGGGCTCTAAGGGGGCTGGGCCGGTCCCTCCCTGCTCCGAGTTGAGGGGGGCTGCCACCCCTGCAGAGCTGTCGCGTGTCGGCCCCATCAGGGCCCCTCTGAACTGGCCAGAAATCTTTGTTCTCCCTCCAAGGTCCACTGGGCCCAGGCAACCTGATGCCAGGTCCATCCTTCTGTTCACCACCGCTGGACAGACACGCGTGGGGGGGTGCGGAGGCCTGGATGGCCACAGTGGGCGCACGCCCTGGGCTCACTCCTCCACACCCCCAGCCCGCTGTCCCCAGCCCCGCGGAGCTCGCAGAGGAGTCGCCATGGCCTCGCTGAGCCGGGCCTTGCGTGTGGCCGTCCGGCCCCGCCGGAGCCCCGCCCTGCGCCCCCTGACCAGCGCAGCCGGCCCCACGGCTGAGAAGAGCGTGCCCTACCAGCAGACCCTGAAGGGGGGCTCCTCGGAGGCAGCCTCGGGCCCCAGCCAGCCCCTGCCCAGCAGTGCCAACGTGGTGGTCATCGGCGGGGGCAGCCTGGGCTGCCAGACCCTGTACCACCTGGCCAAGCTGGGGGTGAGCGGCGCTGTGCTGCTGGAGCGTGACCGCCTCACCTCCGGGACCACCTGGCACACGGCAGGTAGGGGGCTACGGCGGGGGGGGCTGCAGAAAAGAGGGCAGAGAGCAGGCCCTCTGGGCCCTAAGATTTGCAGGGCGATGGTGGGGGCAGGGCAGATGCTGCGGGGCCCTTCAGGGCAGAGCCGAGGCAGGAGCTGGAGCCCTGTGGCCCACCGCTGCCCGGCCCAATGGCGGAAGCACCTCCCGGAACAGCCCCAGGCGGGCTCTGGGCTGTGTCCTCCCTGAGGCTTGCGGGAGTAGCGGGCAGGTATCATGCACCAGCTGCGTGCACATATTAAGTGCCTACAGAGTTGTGTATTGAGCACCTACTGTGTGCACGTGCTCAGTGCAGTGGACCTTCTGCCTTAACTCAGGGAGCGGATCCCCCCTCTGGCCACCGCCACGCGCCCCATCTCAGGGGCCTGCACGTCTCCCCTTGGTGCCGTGCTGCCCCTGCTCCCACACTGCAGCTTTTGTTGACAAAGAGCCGCATTGGGCCTCAGTCAACTGTGATCTTGGGCACCCTTGGGTGCGCCCTGACTTCACTACAAAGTACCCGAGCCCATTTCATGGCGCCTCCAGCCACCCCCCCCCAGGCTCAGCCCAGGGCTCAGCACACAGCAGGTGCTCAAACACGGTGGCCCAAGAGAGGGCTGGAGGCCAGTCCAGGGTCAGCTCTTGCCCGCCATTTCCAACCTGTCAGCCTCTGGCTCCCGGCCTGCAGGGGAAGACGGGGCGGGGGAGGGACAGGGAGGGCAGCCCTCCGGCTGGGGACCCACGCTGCTACCTGCCCCAGGTCTGCTGTGGCAGCTGCGGCCTAGCGACGTGGAGGTGGAGCTTCTGGCCCACACGCGGCGCGTGGTCAGCCAGGACCTGGAGCGGGAGACAGGGCTGCACACGGGCTGGATCCAGAACGGGGGCCTCTTCATCGCCTCCAACCGGCAGCGCCTGGACGAGTACAAGAGGCTCATGTCGGTGGGTGTGGCTCTGCAGGAGGGGTGGGCTGGGGGCTTGAGTTAGGGGCCCGGGTCCCACTGGGGTTCAAGCCCTGGTGCTGCCCTCACTGGCTCTGTCCCAGGATAGGAGGCCTTGCCTGTGTGAGCGTCAGCATCCTCCCCTTTAGCAGGGGACCGCGGCACCACCCAGGTGGGCCCAGTAACCCAGGCTGGTGTTCTGGTCGCGCATGGTGCACCCAGGAGAGGGGGCCCTGGAGGCAGCCACCCCCTTCTCCCTGCCCCGCTGACGAGCTTAGGCAGCTCAGGACCCAGGGAGACAACCTGGTGCCATGGGGGGCCCTGTGTTGGGCTGGGGGTTACTTGCTCCCTCAAAGCAGCCAGGACTGCATCCCAAATTCCTGGGCCTGGTGGACTCTTCTCCAGCGGTTCACCCCTCGTTGGCACCGGCTCAGGGCACAGCTGCTGAGTGGAGGGGGCACTAGGGTCGCTGGTTCCGGTTGCCCGGGCCTTAAGCGAGGCGGTGCTTCTATAGAAGGATCTGGCTCTGGGGTCAGACGGTGGCCCCGATCAGCCTCCTCCTCGACTCCCCTTTTCCTAGCACACTCATCAGCTGGGACCGAGGCGCCCAAAGAAGCCCCCAGCCCCAACCTTTCGGCTCAGTTCCCACGAAGTTGCCAGATTCTCACCCTAGAGGATCTGATTGGCTCAGCCATCTCTAGTTGGGCGGAGCCTGTCCTTCCGGGCCCCGTCTGGTGACTCCTGATTGGCTGTGCTCAGGGACCACCCGCGATGGGGGTGGGGTCTGTACAGGGGACCCTAGACCAGCGTCCACCTGCAGGTCTTCCGGGTGGGGAGCTGGTCCGCAGTGACCAGGTTCCAAATATTAGTCCTGGGGGGCTACTTACCTACCTTATAGGATAAGTCCTTATGGGACGATGCCGGACTTGGGGTGTCAGCTCCGCAAACCATGATGGCGCCGGTCCTGCCCAGGTCACCGGCTAGTGACGTCAGGGCTGGGCGGGTCGCGCCTAGTGACGTCAGAGCTGGGCGCCGGCGCTGCCCTGCGCATCACGCAGGCCGCACGCCGTGGCTGGAGCTGACTCGAGGCACGGGGCTGCTGGGGCACGGTGACCCCTGAAACGTCCAGGAGCAGGATGTGGGGAGCAGAGCCTTGGGAGCCCGGGTGGGGGAGAGCGGCTGGGCCGCTGCTCTCCGGGCTCAGTCACTTCCCCTGGCCCCTAGCTGGGCAAGGCCTATGGCGTGGAGTCCCACGTGCTGGGCCCGGAGGAGACCAAGGCGCTGTACCCGCTGATGAACGTAGATGACCTCTACGGGACGCTGTACGTGCCGCACGACGGGACCATGGACCCCGCGGGCACCTGCACCACCCTGAGCCGGGCTGCCGCCGCGCGGGGGGCTCAGGTACCTGCTGACAGCCGCCGGGCCGGGCCCCACTCCAGCCGCCCTGGGGTGAGAGCCCGAGCAGGCCGCGCGCCCTTGCTGGTGCCCTCGCTCCAGGCGCGAGCTCTCTGAGCTTGGGTGGCTTCGGCAAGGTGGCTGCGGCCGCTCTGCAGACATCGGTGAATCCTCCCAAAATCTCTTCTCGTAATTTCCATTGTCGTTCGTCTCAGATACACGCACTGCAGGGAAAACAGAAAAGACAAGCAAAGACATGGAAAGCACCTAGAGAGCCCAGTGTTGGGGTCTTGCTTTGGCCGCACAGTTTTTCTACGAAAACTATATAAAACACATGTGCGCAGGACCCCTGAGCCTTCCTGCGGGTCGGGTGGACCTTGCTTTTATTTAAAAGTCACTCTGGAGATGAGACACTCCATTTGGAGGCAGGCACCCTAAGTCAGAGACTTGCGGCCCGTTCTGGTCTGCGGTCCCCTGTCCCCCCAAGAGCCATGGGCCGACCGCCCAAGCGAAGCCAGGTCCCCAGTTTCCTTCTGGGGGGTGAGCGGGCTGGGCCGGCGCCCTCAGGGTCCCCCACAAAGCTCCTGTCTCTCCCCAGGTCATTGAGAACTGCCCGGTGACTGGCATCCGGGTGCAGACGGACGACTTTGGAGTGCGGCGGGTGGCGGCCGTGGAGACAGAGCACGGCACCATCCAGACGCCGTGTGTGGTCAACTGTGCGGGTGGGCGTCCCTCTGGCTCCCGGCCGGCCGGCTGCTCCCTGAACCCGGGAGCTGGGGGCACGTGGGCAGGCCTGCCAGACCGTGCCCTCCCGGCCACCCCCGGCTGACTGCCCCTGCTCTGCCCACAGGGGTGTGGGCAGGCGCTGTGGGCCGGATGGCTGGCGTCAAGGTGCCCCTGGTGGCCATGCACCACGCCTACGTCGTCACCGAGCGAATCGAGGGCATCCAGGTGAGTGGTGGCCCCGGGCCGGGGACGCTGGCCCAGGGGGCAGCACAGGGACTGGCTCCGGGCCTGGTCTGACCCTCATGGGCACCTCACCTGGCTGAGCCTCGGTTGCCTCGCCTGGGGAACGGGCGTCGGGGCTGTGGCATAGAGCGGGGTCGCCCCGGTACGCCCCTCGGCTTCAGGCCGCGGCTGCCTGTTGCTGCTCAAGCAGGTCCAAGCCTCTCAGCGTGGGAGCCCGTCCCGCTGCCTGCTGGCCAGCCCCAGGCGTCAGGGCGCCCCGGCCTCTGCATGCCCCGAATGTGACCGGTCCTGGTCTCGGGGGCCACTGGTTTCAGCCCGCAGAACCTCCGGGAGCCCTGAGAAGCCTCTGCCTGGGGAGCGGCCTGGGGGAGCTGCGGTCCGTCGGCCTGGTGGTGGCGGCTTCCTGCCCCCGTGGTCTCTGCCCCTCACGCTTGTGCCTGCTCGGTTCTCCCCGCGCCCACCCGCCGTCAACCACCCGCCCATCCTGGTCTTGCCCCCACCCTGCCCTGTGAGCTCTGTTCGGGCCGCGCTCTGGAAACCAGGGCTGACAGAGCCAGGGACAGTGGCTGCCCGCCAGCGGGGACGTGCCTGTCAGGCTGAGTGTTTGGGGCAGAGTAGGCGGGTGAGGGCTCCGCGGCTCCCAAGCATGGAGCAGGGACCCAGGTCAGGGAGGGGCCAGGTGAGGGCGTGCAGGGGCCTGGCGCCATGGGCATCTCGGACCTGGGCTGCAGGAGTGAGGTGAGCGAGAGGGGCCTGCCGCAGTCAGGGCAGTTGCCACCCAGAGGGCGCTGGAGCCTCGTCCCTGCCTGAGCACAGGCGCGAGACGCACGTCCTGCTGGAGCGGAAGCCAGGCCCGGATTGGCCACCAGGGGGCTCCACCGTCCCGCGCTATGGTGCTTGGCTCTGGGGTGAACAGAGCCAGGAAGACTGGCTCTGTGGGCTCAGAGGTGCCCAGTGCCCCCGATGGCCCCTCCAGGAAGAGCTAGTTCTGCGGAGGAGCAAAGGGATTGCTTGGGGGGAGGTCTCCACCTGTGTTGGGGTGATGGCCGTCCATGCCTCCTCCCCCTGCTCCTGTGCAGAGCCTCTGGGGCCGCCTGCCCAGTGACGGTGCTCTGGGCGTGGGAAGGGGCGGGCCAGCTGGTGTCCTGCTCACACGCCGTCCCCTTGTCACCTGCTCGGGGGCCGGGGCTGCCCGGCTCAGCCTTGCAGAGGCAGAGGGCAGGCCGTGGGCAGCGCGGTGACCTGAGCCCCGTGCGTGCCTCCGGCCCTGGCTGGCCGGCTTTCCCTGCAGCTGCCTCCTGTTCGTGTCCCCTGCACCTTCCCCGCACCCCTGCTTCACTGTGGTGACTTTGGAGGTGTGGGGAAGGGGGGACGGAGTAGGGGGGCTGGCCACCATGCAGCCCGAGCCCTGGCCCTCGGGGGCTGCAAGGAGGGCCCGTGGCCCTGCTCGTGGCCCTTGGAGTGGGGGCCAGGCCCGCCTCGGGGCGCAGGGCTGAGCCGGGGCCACTGCGTTCCTTCCAGAACATGCCCAATGTCCGCGACCACGACGCCTCGGTTTACCTGCGCCTCCAAGGGGACGCCTTGTCTGTGGGCGGCTACGAGAACAACCCCATCTTCTGGGAGGAGGTGAGACCCAGGGTGTGGGGTGTGGGGGCTCTGTGTCCGTGTGGAGAATCCTTTTCTGGAGTGCCCCCCCAGGCTCACGTTCACCCCTGGAAATGGTGGGTCCCTGGCTCCTCGGGGGTCAAGCCCACGTGCTCTGAGCCCAAACGACCCGTCACCCAGGGCTGGTGGTGCTGGGCTCCCCGCACCCAGCCCGAGGCCGCAGGCCTGTGAGACAGTGACTCCAAGTCGGGAAGAAGCTGAAACCCTTTGTCAGTGCACTGCAGTGCGACCCCCCACCCCGGCTGCTCCCCTGGCAGCTTCTGGGGTCAAGTGCAGGCCTGAAGGGCCTTCCAGCCCCCTGAAGCAGGTGTTGGTCACCCCTACTCCTGTCGGTGTTCATTTAGCCCGAGGATTGACTGGCAGGTGGACAAGGTGTTGTTTTATCTTCCGGGGCAGGAGGGAGACTAAGATAAGAGTCCCTGTCCCAGGGTACCTGTGTTTTGATGGGGAGACACACCGTAAGGAAGCTGTGATACACTTTGGGTGGTGAGGTGCGCCCTGAATTCAGTTGGCTGTCTCGGGCCAAGCTGGCGGCTGGGGGCCCCGGCGTGGCTTCTGCTTCCGGCCCCTCGGAGACCGCGGCCAGCACGGTGCAGTGGGCAGGGGCTGCCCCGGCTAGCGGCCAAGCCCCTGATGTCGGATCGAACAGCTCGCGGAGGGTGGCCACGGGGGGCGCAGGGCATGTGGGGGCCGAGAGCAGAGGGGTGACCTGACCAGGAGGCCCAGGGGACGGAGGTGGGCGGCCGGGCCGGGCAGCGGCAGCTTCTGGGCAGAGCCGGTGGGCCTGGGCCGGGGCGCAGAGGAGCAGCTGGCCGCCTGGGGAGGGGGCGTGGTCGAGGGCACACGAGGGGCCAGCCCGCCCCCTCAGACTCTGCCGCTCCCCCGGGCACGGCCCCACGCGCCGCTGCCCGCCTCCCCAGGTGTCGGACAAGTTCGCCTTTGGCCTCTTCGACCTGGACTGGGACGTGTTCACCCAGCACATCGAGGGCGCCATCAACCGGGTGCCCGTGCTGGAGAAGACGGGCATCAAGTCCACCGTCTGCGGCCCAGGTGAGTGGGGCCTCTGGCGGGCTCCGCTGGCCCCGCGGGCCCCGGGGAGCATGGGCAGGCCAGGGCCACCCGCTCCCGAAGCCGGCGCGGGCCTCAGCCTCCCTGCGGCCAGAGGCGCGCGTGCGGGGCGGGAGGGCGGGGTCTGGGGCCGGGCTGCCCTGCCGCGTGGGCTCATCCGGGCCCCTCGTCCCCACTGGCCTTGTCCTGGACCTCAGCCTCCTCTCCTGGGAACTGGGAGCGGTGAGCCGTGGCCTGGTGTCTGCCAGGCCGGCGAGACTCTGGACCCCGTTCCAGGCCCGCCCCAGCTCCTACGCTCCCCACTTCCTGGAGGGCCCAGCCCTCTGCCTCTGGGCAGTCAGCCGGGGCCACGGGTGGGGGGCCTCCGTGCCGAGCCCCACCGCAGCCTCGGGGGCGCAGAGCTGCAGGGCAGGGGCAGCGAGAGGACAGTGCGGGGCTAGCTCGACCGCCCTCCTTGGGGAGCAGGGTGCAGCCCTGACCCCGGCCCGCAACAGGCCAGGGAAAGTGAGCCCACAGAACCGGGGTGCTTGGCCGGGGAGCCGGAGCTGGCCCTTTAGGGAGCCCTCGCTGAGACAGCGGCTACCCCGGGAGAGGCGGCCCTGGCCAGCCGCTGGGTGGGGAGCTGGAGACTCGCCCTCCCCCATGGCAGTGACAGAGGCCTGAGGGAGACCCCAGGGCCACGAGTAACCAAGGGGTTCCTTTTAATTTGGCGGCGAGTCCTAGTGCCCAGGAAGCCCCGTTTTGGGGTGCGCGTGTGAGAACAGCCGTGTCTGTCTCCTGGCCGCGGGACAGTCGGCGTTGCTCTTGGCCGGGAGGACAGACGTGGATGACAGTCTCTGGCCTCCGGAGGGGACAGGGCTGTCCAGGCCTCCTTGACCGGGGGTGGGGTGGGGTGGGGTGGGGGCTGATCGCTCTGCATCCTGAGTCCTTCCTCCACCCCCCAGTGACCTTTGCACCCCACCCCCGGCCAGCTAGCTGCTCCTCAGTTCTCAGAGCTCCGGAAACATTCCCGGCATTCCCGGGGTGCTGCCTGGGCGCCCGCCCCTCCCGCCCCAGCGCCCTTCCTGGAGCTGTCCCAGCCCTGCACCCCCTGCCCCTGCATGCCCCCTGCAGCCATGGGCTCAGCCCCCCTCCCCCACGGGGTGCTGCACGGGCGACCCCAGATGCCGATGGCCAGCACGGGCGGGGGCTGGCCCGCAGGGGCAGGATGGCGCTGGGGACGCTGCCGGTGGCCCCTCGCCCCCCGGGCGCTGGCCTGCCTGCCCCCGAGGACGTCACAGCCAGTTCCCCGTTACTTGCGACCCCCATTGTATTTTCAAGCCAGAATTCTCTTTTTCCTTACCTGCGCGTGGATTCCGGCTCTTGCCCGTCCGTCAGCTCTGGGGGGGCTGGGACAGGCCGGTCCCTCTGCCCCCTGGGGCGGGGCTGGGCCCATGCAGGTGGGCTGCAGATACCTGTGCGTGGGTGATCTCGGGGCGCTTGCGTAAGGCCCTGTTCCTGACTTTGCGGTGAGGGTACTGAGGCTCAGGGAGGCGGGCGCCTTGCCCAAGGTCACGCAGCCGGGAGGGGTAAAGCGGGGTTTGGCCAGGGCTGCGGCTGTGCTGTGCGGCTGGGTCACGAACGTGCCAGGCCCCGCCCCCCCCAGCCTGCCTCCCCGAAGGCAGAGGAGCAGCAGGAAGCCCCGCCCTCGCTCATTCGGCAGGCATTTATCAAACGCCGACTGTTCGGGGAGCCTTGTGCTAGGTCTTCAGACACAGCAGTGAGCAGAGCCCTCGAGGTGTCCATTGTCCGCTGAGCAAGAGTGACCCGCAATGACACAGCAGGGACATGACCAGTGAGGGGAGCCATGCCCTGGATGGGGGGCGACCAGGGAAGGGCCCCTCATCAGGAGAAGAGGGGTGACAGCCACAAGGCAAACCCGGACCCTGAAGGCAGAACCACACCCTGGCCAGATGGTTCTGGCCCCAAGTGCTAGGAGCTCTGGGATGTGACAGGAGCAATCAGGAGGGCTGCCTGGAGGAAGTTGCATTGAGCTGGGTGGGTCTGGATAGAGGGGGCACCTGCAGACCCCAATCTCAGTCACTGCCCGCTGGGAGACCCCGCCCCAGGCATGCCTGGAGGGACTGCAGGCTCCCCTCTGTTTCAGAGTCCTTCACCCCAGACCATAAGCCCCTGATGGGGGAGGCGCCCGAGCTCCGGGGGTTCTTCCTGGGCTGCGGCTTCAACAGCGCGGGTGAGTGCGGCCAGGGCCCCACGGGCACCCCAGGCCGAGGGCGGCTGGGTGCCTCTTCCTCAGGTCTCACAGGCCCCTGGGTGGGGGCTGCTCCCTGGCAGGGGTGGGTGGGGACAGACCTTCCTCTGCAGTACCCTCCTGGTGTGAGAGCCGAGCGTGGGGGGCGAAGGGCACGGAGTTGGGGCTCGGGTCGGGGCGACCGCAGGCCAGTGGCTGTGCACCCCGCTGTGCCAGGAATGATGCTGGGTGGCGGCTGCGGGCAGGAGCTGGCCCACTGGATCGTTCATGGGCGCCCGGAGAAGGACATGTACGGCTATGACATCAGGTGGGCGTGGCCGGGCCCCGGTGGGAGGAAGGAGCCTTTGCTGAAATCCAGAGGGCTCCTTGGGGGTGGCGGCCAGGGAAGTTGGGGGGCGGGGGGCTGCCGTGGGGGCAGGGCACAGGGCCGTGGCCTTTACGGGGTCTCTGTCCCCATGTCCTGTCTGACCCACCGGACAGTCCAGGGTCAGCGATGGGGTTTCATGTCTCTTCTCAGGCGGGGGAGCCTGGAGCAGGAGGGCCTGTGTGGGTGCCCTGGGGAGCAGGGATGGGCTGGGGTCACTGTTTGCTGTGGGGGCCTGGGAGCCAGGCAGCGGGAAGAAGCCGGTGGCCGCCTTCACCACCCGGTGCCTGCGGTCAGCCACACCCAGCGCCCCACAGTTTCGCCTCCCGAGGACTGAGGTGTGTGCTCCGCACCCAGCCCCTCGAGGGGCACCTCTGCAGTCAGAGCTGGGAGGCACCGGCTGCCCCTCCCCTTCCTGCTGGTGCGTGATGGGCCTCCGGGGAGGGTGCCCCTCTGTGCTCCCTGACCAGGCAGAGCACTCTAGGCCTCACTCTAGGTGGGGCTGCCGTGCCCTGCTGTCCCGGGGCCTGTCTTGGGGGGGTTCGGCTCCTGCCCCTGGCAGGTGACCTCTTGGGGAGACCCCAGCTGCCCAGCAGGGGTGAAGGGGTGCTGGCTCAGCTCAGCATGCCCCCAGCCTCTGCTCCCTTGCCCCTCTCTGCTTGAATGGCATTATGCCAGAGGGGACGTCTGGCCCCCCCCACAGATACCGAGATGCCCCACGGCCATCCCCCCGTGTGCCTGGCACAGCGCTGCCCACTCTGGCTGCTTTAGCGCCCGTCTGGAGCTGCACCACGTGCTCTCCCTGGGGATGAATGTTCCAGGAACGATGGGGCTGCCTGGGGCCTCGGGGATGGGCCGGCCTGAGCCCTCCTGCCTCAAACCGCAAAGCAGGCGCTGACGGGGGAAGCCTGGGCTGGCCGCGCCGTGGACGCTGGCCTGGGCCGGGCCCGTGTCGGCTGGCAGGGCTGGCCTCACTGGTCGCGGGTCAGGAGGGCCAGGGAGCGGGGAGCTTGGGGTCTGCGAGGGAGGGCTGCCGGGAGGGAGTGAAGGCTCACGGCACCTGGGCACTGCCCCGGACGCAGGGCCCCGACGCAAGCCGGCTCGGCCTGACAGAGAGAAGGGGCTCGGCTTCGGAGCCACGGACTTTGGGGTGTGGCCGGAGACTGTTGTCTCCACTGAGAGGGGCTGAGGCGTAGGGGGCGCCCCTAAAGTCTAAAGATCCTTCACAGCAACTCTGAGATGAGCTGCGTTTCGGGGACCCTGTGCAAGGTGGTCCCAGGAGTCATGGGGAGGGGTCACTCGTGAGTCTGGGGGCTGCCAGGCCCTTGGGGGAGAATGCGGAGCCCCGAGCACCCCGAGGCGGGGCGGCCTCAGGAGCGGGCCTGGCTCTCCAGCCAGGGGTGACCGCCCCGCCCTGCCTGCAGGCGCTTCCACCACTCGCTCACTGGCCACCGCCGCTGGATCCGGGAGCGCAGCCACGAGTCCTACGCCAAGAACTACTCGGTCGTCTTCCCCCACGACGAGCCCCTGGCGGGGCGCAACATGAGGACAGACCCCCTGCACGAGGTACCCCTGCCGGCCGCCCTCACTCGGCCAGTCCAGAAGCTGGGGCGCCGGGTGATGGTACCCCAGCTGCGGGTGGAGGGAGGCGGGGAGCCGGCACGTCCTCCCCAGGAGGGCCAGGCCAGGCAGCCGCCTGCTGAGCCACGCTCCCGTGGAGCTCGCGTGGGATGTCTGCTCCCTGGCGGGCTCCTAGTCGTACAGTGGAACCTGCCGTGGGGTGTGCCTCCTGGAGAGGCACCTTACCTGTGGGCACTTCACTCGCCATGGCGAGCCTGGGCCCTGTCGCTCTGGTTCCTGCGCTGGGCAGGAGCAACACGGGGGTTCGGGGAGCATCGCTGGCGGGGAGCGTGGCTCGGGCAGCGTTTCCCTGAAGGAGCCTCCTCCTCTGAGACGCCAGTGACCAGGCCCCGAAGGGAGCCCGGGGTCCCCTGCCCTTGTGGGGACCGAGGCTGAAGATGAGGGGGTCTGGGTCTGCCCTGCCCGTGGCTGGGCCTCCCTGGGGTCTCAGGCCCCCCCGGCCTCTGGGATCCCTGCCTGTACCCCTGGGGTCTCCCCCTGCATGTAAGGGTTTGCTCCCCATGACCTGGCTTCTCCCTACTTCTCCTCTGGCCCCGTCCCCAAATACAGTCACACTGGGGGGCCAAGGACTCAATCCGGGACATGGGGAGCCGTTCAGTCACAGCAGAAGGCAATTCTATAGATCGGGGTTCTCGGGCGAGCAGGGTGGAGACAGGGAGCCCAGGGCCGGAGCGGCAGCCTGGGCTTGGGTCCTGGTCCTGGTGCTGGCCCCTTTGCCCTCTGCCCCTCAGGCACAGCGAGGTGGGCCCGGTCTCTCTCTGACCTGTGGGGCAGGGCCGCCGGACCTAACGTGGCTCGCGCCCTCCCTGCAGGAGCTCCTGGCGCGGGGCTGTGTGTTCCAGGAGCGGCACGGCTGGGAGCGCCCCGGATGGTTCAGCCCCAGAGGCACAGCTCCGGTGAGTGGCCCTGCCTGCCCCCCACCCACTCCCCGGCCAGCCCGAGTGGCCGGTGGGGGCGGGCACTTCCCCGGTGCGGGAGCCTCGGCGCCGCCGTAAACCGCCCCCACGCATGTCCCCACGGCAACACTCGCGCCCACGCAGCCGGGGCTTTCGCAGCCCAAATGGGCTCGGGGCCCTGGGGAAAGCTGGGGTTCCACAAGAGGAGGCCGCACGCAAGACTCCCCCAGTTGGCTGGAGAAATGAGAGCATCTTCTCCTAATTCTGTCTCTGTATTTTTGGCAACGGTAGCTGTTGCTGTTGGTGGGCGGCAGCGCGGAATTATGCGTCCCCGCGTTGCTTTCTCAGCTGGATTCACAGCGCCCTGGAGTCCGGGTGCCCTCTTCGGGGCCCCCAACTCCCCCGTGCCTCCTTGGGGCTCCGGCCCTCAGAGAAGCAAAACCGCAGGGCCCAAGGGCTCTGGGGCGGGCCGGGTGTGCTCTCGGCCCCTCCAGGGGTCTTTCGGCCTAGAGCCTGCAGACGAGAGCCCCCTCCCCACAGCCAGGCTCGCATCCCTCCCGGCTCCCGGCTCCCGTCTCCATAGCAACCTGCATCCCCAGCAGCCCAGGGCACCGGGGGGCGAGCCGGCGCCAGAGCTCCCCGAGCGGCCCCTGCCCGGCTGCGGGTGCCCGCGGTCGCCGCCCCTTCTCCTGCCGGCCCGGGGGACCCAGGCCCCACCCTGGAGCACAGACTCGGGGTGCAGATCACCGGGTGGGGGAGGTGACGCAGGGAAGCCCTGTGGTCCAGGCAGCAGGGAGGGGCGGGGCTCCTGTGGTCCCCACGGCTGGGGGGTTCCCCCACCCAGCGCTCCCTGCAGAACCCCCCTCCTCCAGGTGGTCAGTCCAGGAGGGAAGCCCCTTTGCCCGAGTCTGCGGGGGAGGGGAGGAGATGGAGCGGGGTTGGGAGCGCACCCTGGGCCTGGCACCCCTTGGGGACGCTCGGGGGTCCAGGGCACTGGGGACAGGGTGTCCCCCAAGCTGCAGAGGGCGACAGGGCCCTGCTGGGCCAAGGGGGAGGCTGCGCCTGGCCAGGCCGGGGACATGACCCCAGAGACAAGGCCTCCCCCACACGCCGGGCTGGGCTGGTGCCGGGAGCGGGGAGGTGACTCAGAACCCCACCGAGGAGCCACGCGCCGGCAGAGCTGGGGGCGGAGGGGTGCTGGGGCGCCTCAGAGCCGCCGCGCAGCAGAGGCCAGCGCCCTCCCGGCCCACGCCAGGCCCGACAGGCACCAGCCCTGCAGCTGGCCTCAGCTCCCCGCCTGGAAAGCCCCAGACCCCCGCCCAAGCCCGCTGTGGCCTCCTTGCCACTTGTGCCCTCTCCTGGGGCTGTCCCTGGGCGGCCCCGGCCCTGTAGCCCTGCCCTACGCCCCCTGCCTCCCCAGCTTTCCCCTGGAGTTCACCCCGTTTCCTCTCCCCCTCTGGCTCCCTGCGGGCGTCCCCCTCAGTCCTCAGACTTCCTTGGGGCCGGAGGGGCCGTGGGGGCCAGAACCCACTGCCGGCCGCTCCTGCCCCACCACACCCCCCGGAGCAGAGCTGGGGGCCGGGCTGGCCCGTCCTGTCTGCGTGGCCGCGCCGGGCGGGAGAGGGACGGTGCTGCCGTGTCCCCCCAGGTCCTGGACTACGACTACTATGGGGCCTACGGGAAGCAGCGGCGCCGGGACCACGCCTACGGCCAGCTGCTGGGGGAGGAGTACACCTTCGACTTCCCGCCGCACCATGACGTGGTGGGTGCCCCGGCCTGTGCCCTCCCTGCGGGCCGCCTGGGCCTCTGCGGCCCCAGCTCGCGCCCCTTTGGCTGCCTCCTCCTGCCTCCCCTCCCGCCGCTGCGTCACGACTGCTGCTGGGAGCTGAAGCCGGGCGGGCGCTGGCTGCGTGGGCGCAGGCCAGGGGACACCTCCGCGAGCCTGCCAGGTCTGGCCCGCAGGGTGGGGCACCAGCCGTTCCTCTCGGCCCCGGGGCCCCCTGGGGTGGGGGTGGGCAGTCTGGACCCGCTCGCCCCCTCCTGAAGCGGGAGGGGGCCCTGGCCCCTCGCCCTGGGCGGGCTCCCTCTCCTGGTGGGGCGAAGGCGACGTTCTTGGGGGGTGGCACCCCAGTCTGCCCCACACAGAAGTGCTCCGCGGGCAGCTCGAGCCCTTGTCTGCCCGGCCAGCGTGGGAAGTGGCCGCTTAGACCTTCACTCCCTGAGCCCGCGGCGGGCGGGCTGGGCGCCCCGCTCGTGTGACGTGGGAAGGAGCCGAGGCCGAGGCCTGGAGGCCCCAGTGCCCAGCTGGGGCCAGCTCCGTGGGGCGCAGCCTGAGCAGACGCGGGCCCAGCGGGAAGGACCCCGGGGCTGGGCCCGCCCCGCCGGCACCACTTGAAGCTCCCCCTGCTCTGAGCAGGCGCCACAGTTCACGCTGGGCCTCCCAGATTCTGCAGCCGGTCCTGAGGGAGGGGTCCGCGGGTGCCGGGAGCCCCAGGCTGGCTCTGCGGGTGGAGGCGCGGGAGGCTCCGAGCGGTCGGGGTGCGTCAGAGCCCGCCGCCTGGGGGCTGTCTGGCACCCTGCTGGGCGCGTGGAGCCGGCCCCGACTCGTGCGGGGAGGGCGCCAGCCTGCTCTGTGGCTCCTTCCGGCCTCCACAGACGCCCGCTGGGCCCGAAGTGCGAAACGCACCCGCTCGGCGCTGGCGGCTTCCCCAGTGCACGCGGCAGCCGGAGCGGGTCTGGCTCTGCAGCCCGTGAGCCGCGTGCGGGCAGGCGGGAGCCTGGTGCCCTGCGGGGGCAGGACGGGCGGCACCTGCGCTGAGGACCTCCCGCTCCCCTGCACAGACGCCTCACCCCGCGGGCCCTCTGGTCCAGCCCCCACCACTGAGGCGCGTCTGGGAGAGGCGTGGACGCGCCTCCTGACCCGCGTGGCCAGCGGCCCTGGCTGGCTGCTGTTTCCAGCTGTCCAGCCCTGCAGCCCCTGTGACCCCCGGGCACATGCCTGCGGCTTCGCGCATCGGCCGCCTCCCGGGGTGGCGGGGTGCCTTTCGCGGGTGGAGGTGTGGCCTCGGCACAGCTCCGCTCAGCAGGGGCGGCCCCCGTGTTTTCCCCGTGACCACAGCGAGGCCGGTGCCCCCAGCAGCCACAGGCACGTGCCTGGTCGGGCCCAGGGAGAGGGTGGGTTCCGGGGCCTGGAAACCTGCCGTTTTCTGTGTGCTAGATCACATCAGCTGAAGTAGAGCAGCTTTGCTTCTTTTCATTTTTTCAAAGATTGATTTATTTACACACATAAGAGCTGGGGCGTAGGCCACAGGTGTGAGGGCTGAGAGGACTCCCCAGAGACGGAGTGGGGAGCAGAACAGTCGGATCTCCTGAAATTCACTGCTGAGGGGAGCAGCGGGGAGACAGGAGGGGTCTGCTGCGCCCTGTGGTCATCTCCCAGGCTGGGGATCAAACTCGTGCTGCGGTGGCCGCAGACAGCTCCGTAGTGCCGAGACTAACCCCGGCGCCCCCAGAGAGGCCCCAGCTGTGCTCCTTGCCCAAGCTGGCCGCCTGCTCTTTGCTCGCCCAGTTGCCCTGGTCCAACTCGCCCAGCACCGCTGGTCCAACTAATGAAGGCAGAGGGGCAGCTCGTCTTCCTACCTCTTTATCACTGGTTGGGGGGCGTCTCCCACATTTACATGGGATGATGTCAGCTGCGCGGTTTTGCACGGCCCAAATGGGCTGAGGAGGCGCCTTTCGTTGCTCGTTACTTGACGTCCTGTCGTCGGGCGGCGGCCGCGCTCACCCTGCAGCTGGTCGTCCGGCTTCTGCGCTCTGCTCTGGCCACGCGGTGCCTGCGCCATTGTGACGCGTGTCCCCCGACCCCATCCCGGGTAAATCCAGCCTCCCCGGGTGTGTGATCCTTTGGCCATGTGATTGCGTGTGGGGTGCTGCTGTTTCCCTGGGGTCTGCGTCTGTTCGTGAGGGACACTGCCGGGGGGCCTGGCCTTCGGTTTTGGGCCCGGCTAGGGCGGCGCCTGCTGGAGGGCAGGTGGAGAGTGGGCGTTCGTCCGCGGGGGTCCGTCCCCAGTGACGCAGGCGCAGCCTGGCCTTTCCTTCCATTCAGCGAGTGTGTCTTCTTGGGCGTGTCCGGCCACTCCCAGCTTGGGGCTGTGCTTGTGGCGTTCCCGCATCGTCCTTACCCCTGTCGGGCGTGGGGTTGGCGGCCCTGTCACCCCCGAGCCCGGCTGACTTCCGGGCTTCTCACTTGCTCTTCGTCAGTTTGTGGATGTTGTTGGGCTTCACAGAGACCCAGCTTTCGAGGTTGCTGCCTTCCTCTTTTCTATTTCATAAATTTCGGCCTGATCTTCATTATCTCCTTCCTCCCGCTGGTGCTGGCTTTGGTTTGTCTTCCTTTTCAAGGCAGGGGCTCGGTCACCAGGCGGTGAGCTCGGCGGCGCGCCAGCCTGCAGGGCACTCCCCATGCTGGACAAGACGCTCCTGGGGTCCCTGGGAGGGACGCGGGCCAGGGTGGGGTGCAGTAGGGTGCCCCACACCCCCCATTCATGAGGAGGGGCACAGCTCACAGACCCCCGGCTTCCCACCGCCATGGACCTTTCCAGATCAAGAAGGAGTGTCTGACCTGCAGAGGGGCCGCCGCTGTGTTCGACATGTCCTACTTCGGCAAGTTCTACCTGGTGGGCGTGGACGCGAGGAAGGCGGCCGACTGGCTCTTCTCCGCAGACGTCAGTCGGCCTCCAGGTAGGCCGAGGGCTCCAGCGGCACAGCCGGGCACTGAGGCATGACGGCCAGTGGCCCTCGAACCCCCGGGCCCCTCGCCTGGGCCCCGGCCCCTGCACCCGCCGCTCTGGCCTCGTCGCCAAGCCCAGGCCTGGTGCCTGCCCCCCCGCCCCCCCGCCCTGGCTCCCCTGCTCCCTCCTCTTTCACTTTGTCCCAGAGAGACTTGCGGGCAGCAGCTCTCGGTAAATGTCTCCTGGGAGTGGGGAGCCCGCCCGCTCCCCTTTGTCCCCCCAGGAGTGACGCCTCAAAAAGGACTTCCAGAATTCAGTCAAAACGCAGGCTGCTCTGTGCAGTGTGAATTCTGGGTGCCGAGCGAGTGATGTTTTGGTGTAAGCGCGCTGCACGCGCTGTCTGGATGTCCGTGCCTCTTTGTCACTGTCCGCCCGCGTCTGCCCCCAAACGCAGCCCCCCATCTACACTGCCTCCCTGGGCCCCTGAGCGGAGTGGCTTGAGACCCCGATCGTATCGTCCTGCAGTGCTGGAGGCCGGGGGTCCCAAGTCAAGGTGTCCCCAGCCCTGCCGCCTGGGCGCCCAGACTCTCCCTGCCGCTCCCCGCAGCGGTGGCGCCGTCCGCCCCAGGCCTGCTGCTCCGGTTCTGCCCTGTGCCCGCCCGGCCTTCTCCCAGACCCGAGAACTGTGCCCCTGGCTCAGCCACATGCACCCCTGCAAAGACCCTGTTTCCAGATAGGGCCGCGCTCACAGCTGCTGGGGTCGGGACCACAGACCTTTCGGGGTTGGCGGGGATGCAGTTCAGCCCCTAACACCATCTACCCAGCCAACGAAGCCAGTCCTGACCTGCTCACCCACAAGTCCCGTTTAATCCACCGCCACCCGTTTACCCTTCTGCCGCCCACGCGGCTACCCCCCAGCCCCTGCTCCCACCTTCCACCTCGATCCTTCTGCTCCTTCTCTTGCTCATTCCCCCTTCACCCATCACAACCCCCCACCTCCCAGCCTTTCACCCATCTCGCCATTTGCCCCCATCCACCACCATCCACCACCATCCACCATCCATCCTTCCACCTACCCACCCGCCCGTCCATTCCCCCGTCACCCATCCGCCCCCATCCCCAGCACACGTTCACTTCTGCAGCAGACGTGGTGGTGGCTGCTGTGTCGGGCTTGGTCCCGAGAGCCCCAGAGTGGATGAGACGTGAATCCTGTTCCTAAAACCTTTCCTGGGGGCGGTGAGCGGGGGAGGGAATGACGGGAGAAGTCGAGGCACATCAGGAAGGGAGCAGACCCCGCTCTCCTCCTCTGGGCTGGCCCTGCGGTGCGCTGCCTGCCCACTGGGTCCCCAGTCCCCTGGCAGGTCCAGGCTCGGTGGTCGCCAACAGCCCACGGAGACCCCCGACCCGGCCCCTCCTGCCTCGGCCCCCGACCCGGGTCTCCTCCTGCCGCAGGCTCCACGGTGTACACCTGCATGCTGAACCGCCGCGGGGGCACCGAGAGCGACCTGACCGTCAGCCGCCTGGCCCCCGGCCCCCAGGCCTCCCCCCTTGTCCCTGCCTTTGAAGGTGAGAGGTGCCTGGGCAGGGGCCTCTCCTGAGACCGCGGCGCAGCGTGGCCCGGCCGCGGGCAGCTCTGCCATTCCCGCAGCCCGTGGTGGGCTGGGTGATAGGTCTTGCTCCAGGCTGCGCCGGCAGTGGCGCGACCGGCACCGCGATTGTGCCTTGGAGCTGCCCCGCCCGCATCTGGAGTGGCCGCCCCAGGGCGAGGGCACCTGGGGAGCGTGGGCCCCAGGACGGGCAGCTCTTCTGGCCCCGACACCCGTGCTGACCGCTGTCTGGCCGTGTGGCTGCCCCTCGGCAGAGCAGGGAGAGACCCAGCCGGTGCCCCCGACCCCGCCGCCCGGCACAGCCCCTCCCCGCTGCTCCCGCCTCCCGAGACCGCCGATGCACAGGGAGGGGGTGTATCTCCCCAGGAAGGGCTCCTGCTCCTGGAGCGCCCACAGGCAGCCCCGGGGCCCCAGCCCAGACCAGGCTTCATCGGCGGCAGTTCCGCTGCATCTTGGGGGACCCAGTTGCCCCCAGGATGGGCTGAGCTCTGCCTGGGTGGAGGAGCTCATTAGTCATCCAGGGCCCTGCGGCGGGCAGGCGGCCGAGGCGCCGAGGCACAGCATGGGCCGGCAGAGGGGCCCCGGCCCGAGGGAGCTAGTCTTGGGGGACAGGTGGTGGGCACGTGGCTTCACTTCAGGGTCCTTCAGGGTCGATTCGGGGGCTGTGGGCTGGCGCGACTCCCGCCTCTGGCATCTCGCGGAGGAGCGGAAGGAGCGGCAGCTGCGGGCTGCCTAAGCTGTGATTTCTAGGGTGATCGTGACAAAAATAGGGTTCATCACCCCCAAGGCAGCGGGAGGGGAAAGGCAAATGACAAGATCAATCAAGAAAAAACAAAACCAAATCAGACTCCACACAGGACCCGGGGCTCCGCACGCCGGGGCAGCTCCGTGCGGCCTTCGCTGGGCCTGCGGCCTGGGGCAGCCCGAGTTGCTGCGGGTGCGGCCAGATGAATCTGCCGCGCAGGCTGCTGGCTGCGCAGTCCTGAAATTTCTAGTGCCACCAAAGGGACGCGAGCCCGCAGGAAGTGCCAGCAGCCCTGAGACATGCCGCTCCCGCCCCCCACGCCTGGGCTCTGCCCGGCTGCTCTCCCGACCTCCCGTCGGCCCGCTCACTGGGCCCGGCACTTAGGGGATCGGCAGAGACGCCCACCCCGAGCCAGCGCCGTCAGTCTGGCCGCAGTCCGGGGGAAGGCTCCGCAGGGGGGCTCTGGGTGCATGGTGGGCTTCCTGGAGGAGGTGCTGCTTGAGTGGGGCACTGGGGCGCGGGAGCAGCTCAGATCCTGCAGAAGCAGCAGTGAGTGTGAGCCCTTGGGCCCTGGGAGGCCGCCATGCAAGGACCAGCCCTTCAGAACCAGGGGGCGGGGGGGGCCAAGCTCGAGGGGAGTCTGGGCGTGGGCCAGTGGTGCAGGCCCTGGCCAACGGTGAGGAACCGCCCAACAGTCCCCAGGAGCGGGGGAGGAGGTGGTGAGACTGGGCCCCAGGACAGGGCTGCAGGCGGGGCCGGAGGGCCGGAGGGGCGGGTCAGGCCGGCGAGGCCGCAGACCCCACAGCACAGGCAGGGCCCCCGAGGGAGGCGGCATGGGGGCGCCCACCCCTCCCCACACCAGGAGCCCTTTGAAGAAGGGCTGAGGTGCCCACCCCAGAACAGGCGCCCTTGGCAGGGGACCCCGGCGCCCCGCCGCCGCGCCCCGCCTGTTCAGCGGCCTCTCTTCCAGGGGACGCCTACTACCTGGCCGTGGGCGGCGCTGTGGCCCAGCACAACTGGTCCCACATCTCCACCGTGCTGCAGGACCAGCGGCTGCGCTGCCGGCTCCTCGACAGCTCCGAGGACCTGGGCATGATCAGCATCCAGGGCCCGGCCAGGTGAGCAGGCCGGCAGGCCAGACCGGGCCCTCCGCAGGCGGGGCAGAGCCGCCCTGGTGCAGGCGGAGCGCTGCCGGGCGGGCGCTGCCGGAGGGAGGACTCGCCCCTCAGCCAGCTCCCCTGCCCAGCTTCCCTGCCCGTCTCGCTGCGGCCCTGGCCCGTGCGCTCGGACCCTGCACGGGGCCGTGTCCCCGCGCCTCGGAGCAGGCCGGGCCAGCAGCTCCTGGCCGGCCCCGGACCGGCCGGCGTCCCTCCCGGGGCGCGGCAGCTGTCACAGCGCGTGCGGCCGGCCGTGCGCCGGGGAAACTGGTGTCTGTCGGGGCATTCGGCGGGGGCGGGGCTGAGGGCCCCGGTCGGCCTCTCTGGAAGGGCGGACAGTGCAAAGGCCCCGCGGCGGGAGGGGCCTCGTGTGCCGGAGCAGCAAGGTCGGAGGGGAGGGGGCAGGAGGCGGGCTCAGAGGGTAGCAGAGGAAGGATTTGGGTTCTAAGAGGGTCTCGGATGCCGGCCGGCAGGTGGGGGCTGGCCGGTGTGTGGGAGCCTCAGGCCAGGGAAGCGGGCGTCTCCAGGGGGCGGAGGGAGGGCGGCGCTGGATAGGACGGCGAGGTGGGTTTGGGCTCCCGCGGGCAGGTCCTGCGGCCTGAGGGGGCCTGGTGGGCGGGGCTGGTAGGGGAGGGAGGAGTGGAGCAGGCGGGGAGCACGGGGAGGGGGGCAGGGGTGACCCGCTGCCCCTGGCGGTGGACGCCCCCCAGTGCCGTGGGGTGGTTTTCACCCCTCCGCTGGGTGAGCCCCACCTCCACACCTTGGGGTGCAGGCGACCTCGGGCAGGGAGTGGGCTCTTCTCAGCGTGGGGAGGCTGCTGGGTGGGAGGGGGGCGCCAGCCAGCAGACCCAGGTGGCCCTGGGGGACGCCCAGCCTCATCCGGCCTCACCGGGAGCTGCTCCAGGCAGGCGGCTGCTCCTGGAACTTCGCGTTCTCCTTAGAAGTGTCCTCTCTCTCTCAAAAGTAACCGAGTCTCCTGGGTGCCTGGTGCCGCGGGCGCCTCGCGGGGAAGGGCCACGCTTCCTGGGCTTGGCCGGGAGCCCTCGGCCTGGCACCTGGGCGCCTCACTGGGGCCCGCAAGGGCAGCCACTGAGCCACTGGAGCTGAGGGCGGTCGCTGAGGCTGGACGTCCCCTTTGCAGGAGTTGCACGTGGCTGGTGAGCCGGCGCGGGCACCCGTCGGGGAGAGCAGGGGCACTGAGGCCGCGCCGGGGTGAGGGCTGAGGGAGACGGCCATCTTGAATCTGGGTCTCTGGTCGGGAGCCCGCGGCCCCCACCTGGTCAGCCGCCCTCCCAGGGACTGGGGACCCCCTTGGCCTTCACCCCTCTATGAGCGTCCCTGGCACGGAGCCCTCAGGGCCCGGAGGACATGCCCGAGGCTGGCTGGGCTCCCGGAGGACATGCCCGAGGCTCCGGGGGCCCGTGCTGCCTAAGGGCCCCGGCAAGCGCAGCTCGCTGGGCCTGCTGGCTGGGCGGGAAGCCCCTGGCACCTGTGGGGCAGCGGTTCCGAGCCGCGGCCACCTGCAGCCCCAGCGCCCTCGGGGCCCAAGAATGGAAGTGGGGAAGCAGTTTCTTCCCGTGGGGAGCTTGCCCGGCAGGGCCAAGCCTGGGGGTTCTCAGCGGCCCCACTAGCTGCGCGCCCACCGGTGTCAGCACGTCGCGTGGGGCCCTGTCGTGGGGAGCTGCCCGTCTCCTGCGGGCTTCCGGGGTGGAGATGTCTCCAGACGAGGGGCCCCGACCCAGACTTGGGGCGTCTGGGAGGGCTTCCTGGAGGAGGATGGCAATGGTTTAAAGAGGGGCGGTCATCTGGGCAGGGATGCAGAGTGCCCCCCGTCCTGGGGCGCGAGGTGTCCATGGAGTGCAGGTCTCCCCGACACTCTTGGCACCTCAGCAGGCATGAGGGCCAGACTCTGGGCCCGTGGGGCGGAGCAGTGGGTGGCTGGACGCCTGGCCTAGCCTCGGTTTACCTGTGTGAGCAGGGGGCGAGTGCCCAGGCTCTGGGCCTTGCCGTGGTTCCCCAGGAAGGCTGCTTTGTTACCAGTTGCCTTGTCGCCGTGGTGAGCTTTTGTCAGTACCTGTTCTCGGTCTGCCGCTCGAAGACAGGCTGACCTGCTTGTCCTGCCCACACAGTGTCTGCCGTGTCCCTGACCCAGGGCCGCACCCGGGAGCGCTTGGTGTTTGTTGACTGACTGACTGACCGGCTTTGTTCTTGTTCACAGCCGGGCCATTCTGCAGGAGGTGCTGGACACAGACCTGAGCAACGAGGCCTTCCCCTTCTCCACCCACAAGCTGGTCAAAGCCACTGGGCACCTGGTAGGAGCCGCTGTCCCTGGGCCGTGGGCGGCAGGAGCGCGCCGTGAGGGAGCTCGCCGGGCTAGGCCTGGGAGCTGGGACATCCGGGGCCTCATTCCCCAGTGTGTAGTGGGCCGGATGGCTTGCCTTGCGGCTGTTTGGACCCCCGCGGGCAGCGGTCCTGGTCAGCACCGCCGTGTCTGCCCGGGATCCGGCACCGCCGTGGCCCAACCTCTCCGCCAGGCGGGCCGGCCTGGGCCTGGCACAGCCGCCGTGTCCCCTGCTCCCCTGCAGGGTGTGTGTTCTTGAGTCAGGTGACCGCTGGGCCCTCCTCAGTGAGACAGGGCTGGCACCGGGCAGCCTGCTGCTCCCCAGCGGTCCCTGTCCTTCGAGATGGCCGCTTATCCTTTGCTGGCAAGGGAGGGTGGAGGGAGGCAGCTGCTCTGGGGCCTCCTGCCCTCCCCCCAGCCCGGCTCCAGCGAGCCTGGACCCCCAGAACCGATGTTTCTAAGCCCAGGATGGCGTCTGGGCGCCGCAGGGGCCCCGGCCAGCCCCAGGCTGCCCTCGTGCCTTGCTGGGATAAGCGTGGTGACCACGCCCGGGAGGGCAGGCGGTGAAGCTGGCACCCACGGGCAGCCCCGTTGGCTTGCTGCTGCCGGCGTTTGGCAAGGATGCTCTGGGGGCATCCTGTGCGTTTTGGGGGTTAGCGATGTCCCTGGCTTGACACGCCTGCGGCCAGGAGCGCCGCCAGCTGTGACCAAAAGCACGTCCTGGAATGTCCAGGGGCTGCAGGGGCAGAGCTGCCCCCGAGAAGGCGGGCGTGTGGCTGTCCCGCGGTCAGCAGGGCCCATCACACCCAAAGCAGGACGGCCGATGTAGCGGGCCAGGCGCTGCCCCATCTGTGGCCCCAAGTGGAGCTGAGAGAGAGGCTGGGCAGGCTGTGGGGCCAGCTCATGAGACAAAGGCACCTGTGCCCCGGGGCGTGGACAGTGGCTGGGGGCGTGGACAGCGGGCCTGGGGGCGTGGACAGCGGCCTGGGGGCGTGGACAGCGGCCTTGGGGCCTGCCTTGCCTCCCCTACTTCCTGCGCATTGTGGGGGTGGGGTCAGTGCTGTGGGCGCCGGAGGGGGCAGGATCTTGGCCTGCGGAGGGGCCAGAGGTCCGGGTGAATCTGTCCTGTTAGCAAACAAACAAGGCGGTGAGGACGGGAAGAGGCTGCTGGCCGCCGACCGCTGATAAAGGCGGTGCGAGGAGGCCGCGGGGGCAGGAAGCCCTGTCTCTGTCTCGCCTGCTTCCTGCCGCGGTGCGGCTGCCCGCGGGGCCCGGAGTGGGCGGGCGCTCTGGGAGAGCAGCACAGTGAGACCCCAGCCCCAGCCGGAGCCTCCCCCGGGACTGTGCTGGGTCCTGCTTCCTCTGGGGCAGGATTTGGACCAGTGGACGTGGCGGGGCCCCAGCCTTGGCAGGACGCGGCCTGCGCGTGGCCGAGGCGGGAGGGGAGAGGACCCGGTGGGAATACTTCCCTCCAGTCCAGCACTTGGGCTTGCAGGGTCCCTCCAGCTGCCTGCCCCCGGGGCTGGCCGTGCCAGCCTGGACACACCTTGGCCAGATTTCCAGGAAGGCGCTTTGCCCAGGGTGTGGCGGGACACCAGGCGGGAGGTCCTGTGGGGGCACGGGCTGGGCCAGAGCAGACAGTCACCACCCGCCCTCCTCCAGCCGCTTCCAGGAGCGGCCCTGCCGGGGACCAAAGGGCAAGTCCAGGAACCCAGAGGTCCGGTCACTGCCCCTGCCAGTGGCCTGCTGGGAGCTCCCTGTCCGGCCCCAAGGGGACTCGAGTCCCTGCTGGGCCAGGAGATGAGGGAGCCGAGGGCAGGGGAGCGGAGGGCTTAGTGGAGGGGGCCGGCCTTACCCGTCCAGGGTCCTCTCTCCGTGGTCCACATCTTCTCCCAAAGGCGTCGGGGTATTCACTGAAAATTTGGCCTTGAGACAGCCAGATAAAGCGTTTGTTAGACCACCTGAGCGAAGGTTCGAACAGGGAAGCAGCCTGGCGGGTTTCACACGCTTGGGCTCAGTTTACACAGGTGGGAACAGTGAGCCACTGGCGTCAGAGTGCGGCTGTTCTGGGGGCCTCGCTCTCAGTTGTCCTACCCGCTGCTGTGCTGATGCGGGCTTCAGTCTCTTCCCTTCTAGAGAAGGCCTTGCAGAGGGGCAGAGCCAGTGCCCACGGCTCCGTTCACCCCCCGGCTCTCTGGTCAGGGGTGAAGACTGGCCTTCCCTTCAGGCAGCGATTCCCGCACACTGGGCAGTGTGTGAAGATGGCCCTTGCCCGCTGGATGGTGGCGGGCGTGGGGCCTCCCAGAATATCTGACATATTTGCAGGGCGTGAGCCCAATGGCACAGCCACTGGCTCCTGCGGCCCTTGTTACCGTCTCACTGACCTCACGTGGCCCAGGCTCAGGCTGGTCGGCCTCCCCAGTCACTGGCCGGCAGGAGGGGGCAGCTGGCTGCCAGCAGAGCCTCTGTGCAGGGGGCTGGGCAGTGGGGGTGGGAGCTCCGTCAGTGCAGAGCCCGAGGGTCTTGGGCACACCCGTGGGCCGGGCCTCTGGGCCCCTGCCTTGGCCTCCTGCGGGCCCGCCCGTCCAGGCCTCTGTCCCCCCTCGGCAGCACGGAGGCGCGACAAGGTGGCCGTCCTCTCTGGGCCGCCCCGTCGGCCTGCGGACGTCCTGCGGCCCCAAGGCCAGGGGAGTTGCGGGCTCTCCTGCCCACGACCTCGGCTCCTGGGTCCCCACACCACCCCTGCGGGGGGTGCGCCAGGAAGGCTGGGCGTGTGGGGGTGATCCTAGGGGGCGGGTCTGGCTGGCGCCAATGCCCAGAACGCAGCCTGCTGGGCAGCAGGACCCGCTGGTGCCCACTGCGACCCGAGGAGAAAGGGGTGGCGCCCCCAGCTGAGTGCCCAGCTGAGCCAGTCATCCAGGAAGCTCGTGAGGGCCCCGGCTCCACCGCACTGCATTCCTCGAGGAGGGGTGGGGGGGTCCCCTCAGCCCGCGGCCAGATGGCCCCGCTCCCGCGTGCTGGCCTCCAGGCCGGCAAGGGGCCCATGGGCGGCGCTCCTGGCGAGGTTGCGGGAGGCACGATGTGCTCGGCTCGGCCCAGGCCGCGCAGGCCCCGGACCGGAGCTCGTCACGGGCTCGGCGGCAAAGTGATTTTCTTCTGAAAATTAATTTCAGGTCAAAAGGAAATTTCCTTTCCTGGCAGCGTGAAGCCCTGGCCTTGGCCCCCTTCGGGTTGGATTAGCTCAGGGTGGACAGCGCTCCAGCCCTGCGCTGCGGAGGCCGCCCGAGGCCCAGGCAGGGCCGCGCCTGAAGCGCCATCTTGCAAAGCCTCCAAGTTCAGCGCGGCCTGGGAGCCAGGGCCCGAGCGGGCGTGGTCAGGAGGCGGCGGGCTGGCCACGGTCACCACCCAGGGTGCGCACAGGGCCCGCTGGGAGGTGAGCCGTAGCTCTGCCAGCAGCTAGACGCCCGTGGCTCCTGGCTGGGGTAGGCACAGCCCCTCTGGGCACTCCACCCTGGTCTGTGCCACCTCGTGTGCCCAGGACTGGAGCGGGAGCAGCTGGTCAGGGGTCTCTGCAGTCCCACGCGTGCAGTGTGGGGGCCTCGCGCCTCTGTTTTATGGCTGGAAAATCGGTTGGGGGTGGGGGGGAGGAAAACAATTAGTTTCCATCCCACCCCCATCCCCATCTTCACCACCGTTACCACCCCCACCCCCACCCCTCCTTGGTGATTCAGGGAGCTTTGTGGTGGGTCGGGGAACCAGGAAGTGTGTGTGCTTTGACTTTGTTCTTTGCAAGATTATTTTGGTCTCGTGCAATTCCGTCTGAAATGTTTCTGCTTCTGCTACATGCTGGCGGGATTCTGATAAAGGGCGCACTCACTCTGTGATCACCGGGGGCCGCCGGGGTCCCCCGATGTTAGGCCTCCCAGTCCGTGAGCTCAGATGCCCCCCTTCTGCACCTGCACGAGCCTTTCCCGCCACGGTTACACTTGTTCCCGTGTCTTGCTCCTCTTGGTGCTGTCGTTTCCCAGATTTCCTTACTGGATCGTGAGTGTGAGAAATGCACCTGACTTTTGTATGTTGCTTCTGCGTGCTGCGGCATTGCTGAGTTTGCTTTTTAGTTCCAGCGGTGCTGGGGGAGTCGCAGGATGAGAAGAGGGGCTTAACCAGAACCCCGGCTGAGGTCCCTGCTGATAACGTTCCATCCACTGCCTGCGGCTCCCGGCCGCGTGCGGGGCTATTTCAGCTCTCCCCCTTTTCAGATCCACCACGGCCAGCATTCACTGGCAGGCGTCCGTGGGCCAAGCACTGGCTTCTGCCCGTTTTTCAGAGCGGGGCACTGAGGCTGGGAGAGCTGAACCCTCAGGCAGCTGGGAGGTGCCCACCCACGTCCGGCTTACCCCGAGCCTGGGTTGCAGACGTCCTCCTTCCTCCTCTCCCCCTCACTGGGTGCCCCCATACAGAAGAAATGTGGGCCTGCCTCCAGCCCAGCTCCGCCCCAGTGGAGAAGAACACGGCCACGTGCCGGGCGGGCCGTGGGCACCCGGAAGGCCAGCTTCCCCCGTCTGTCCCCGTCTGCCTGCGCCTGCCGGGTGTCCGTGGGCCACCCGAGGCTCAGGCTTCCAGAAGGGAGCCAGGTGCCGCACCTGCCCCAGCGGCCGGGGCTGGAAAGGGCTGGCGGCTCCTCCCGCCCACGCGCCCGACCCTCCCCCGGAGCTGGGGCGCGTGTGTCCGGAGGCCAGAGGCGACCTGCACCCCAGCCTTACTGGGCGGGCGGGCGAGCCGCGCGATCCCCCTTCCTCGGTGAGGCTGGCTTGGCGCCCCCGGCCCGCCCCCTGCAGGCTGTCTAAAATTAGCGCCGTTGACAGGCGTCTGGCCAGGGGCCTGCGGCTTGCCCCAGGGAGGCGGGCAGATGTCGGCAGCACATTTGCGGTGTCAGTGTCGGGTGTTCCAGAGGCCGGGCGCCCGCGGCTCGGCAGACCTGGGCTCTGTCCACAGCTTCCCGGTCCAGCCCCGGGCGGCGGCACGACCAGCCTGGGCCCGGTGCGGGCCTGTCCCCTCCTGCCCAGTGGGGATGGGGCCGCTCCGTGGGCCCGGCGGCTCTCTGTGGACACCCGTCCACAGGTTCAGGCGTACCCCCGGGGGCCTGTGGCCTCAGGGTTGCCCCTGGGCGGGGGCGGCCCCGGCTGCTTGGCCTGAGCTCCCTGCGCGGGCGCCCTCCCACCCAGGGGCACAGGGGCACGGGCGTGGGCCGCACGCTGGCCTCGCTGACCCGGGGAGGGCCGTGGAGCTGGCGTCGGCCCCAGAACACAGCGCCGCGCAGGGCCTGCGGGGTTCGAGAGCTCAGCCCATGGACGCCCCAAACCGGGGGACCCGGCACCCTCCTTGCCCTCCTGGCCCCCCGCTCTCATGCAGGTGGTTTTCAGTCAGGTCCCCAGTGATGGCGGCCCTTCCTGCCACCCAGACCTGGCTGGCCGCCCCCGCCCGCAGCCCCGCCGGCCCGGCAGCCGCTGCCCTCCCACCAGGCCCTCTCGGTGCTCGCCTGCCCCGGCTGTCCCCAGGGCCTGGCTTGTCCCTTGGCCCGGCCCCGCTGAGACTGGACTGTGGGCGCAGCGCTGGGCGGGCTGGGGGCAGCGAGGACAGGCTCAGTGCCAGCCGCCCGCCTCTCGGTCTCTGCTCTGTCCCCCTGGCCGCCTCGGGGGCTGGTTCTGTCCCCCGCGCCTCTGCACCCACCAGAGGCTGGCTGCCCAGCAGCCGCCTCCGGCGCCAACCACAGAGCTTAGACCAGACAAATGCAGTGGGGGCACGTCAGGGAGAGGGGGGCCAGGAGGTGGCCGGAGGCCCCTGCAGAGGGTGAATGTGGCCCCTCCAAAAAGAGATGCCCTTTCCTCACCCCCGGATCTGGGGGAGTGACCTGATTTAGTGACCTTTGCAGAGGTAGTTTAGGGTCTGGAGCGAGATCACCCAAAATTTGGGGACCCTAAGCCCAAGACAATGCCCTGAAGGACAGAACCAGCCCCCGAGGCGGCCGGGGGGACAGAGCAGAGCCCGAAGGGACGTGGCCGCAGCCGAGGGCTCTGGCGGCTCCAGAGACAGGAAGGGCCTTCCTGTTCGCACCTGGACTTTGGGCCTGGGACCCCAGAACCGGGAGAAAAGACTTCTCTGGTTTAAGCGCCGGCCTTTCTGGGGGCCATGGACACACACTTGGCACCCGGGCGCCGCCTGACCGTTTGGCCCCCCACGCGACACCCCTTCCTCCCCCCCAGAGGTTCCAGCACGATCCTGAGAACTCCCCTCGGGAGATCCCTTCTTGGTGGCCAGCTCGGGGCCCAGGCCAGCCGGCACGCACGTGGCAGTCGGTGCTGCCCACCAGCTAGTGGACACCTGGCCGCGCGGCCCCACGCTGGCCCCCGCGCTGAGCGTGGCCTCTCCGCAGGTCCGGGCCGTGAGGCTGTCCTTTGTGGGGGAGCTGGGCTGGGAGCTGCACATCCCGGGGCCGTCCTGTGTGCCCGTGTACCGCGCCGTGGTGGCTGCCGGCGCCAAGCACGGCCTCGTCGACGCGGGCTACCGGGCCATCGACTCCCTGAGCATCGAGAAAGGTGTGTGTGGCTCGGGGCGGGCGGGGCACGGCTCACATCTGCCACCCACGCCTCCCGCCTCCCCCGCGCTGCCCTCTCCCCTCCCCCCACAGAGCCCCAGACGCTGGGCACCGTCCTGGGTAAAGCCCACTGGCTTGCCCTGCAGAGTGGGGCCCAGACCCCTTGGGCGCCCGCCCCGAGGCCCCAGGCTGGTGGGCAGAAGCTGCGGGGCTGGGGGCGGCGTTTCCCACGGGCTCGCCCCGGCCTGCTGGGCGCTGACCGGCCTGCCCGCAGGCTACCGGCACTGGCACGCGGACCTGCGCGCGGACGACACCCCCCTGGAGGCGGGCTTGGCCTTCACCTGCAAGCTCAAGTCGGCCGTGCCCTTCCTGGGGCGCGAGGCCCTGGAGCGGCAGCGGGCCGAGGGCCTCCGCCGGCGCCTGGTGTGCTTCACGGTGGACGCGTGAGTACGGGCGGGCGGCCGCTCAGCGTGCTCCTGCCCTCGGGACGCCCGTCCGCCGCCCGGCAGCTGCCCGTCCATCTGTGCAGCAGCTCAGCTCCGGTCCTGGGCTTCAGGGTGGCAGGCAGGCAGCGCTGGGGCCCACGGAGCCCCTGCCTGGCCATCCGGGGAGTGTCCGGGGAGATCTCACCTGCCGCGGCCCATCCCCACGGTGTCCTCTGCGCACCGTGGCCCTGGCCCAAGTCTGGGGTCTGACCCCAGGGACGCGGCCGACACCAGCTCGCAGGGCCCCCCACTTTACTCGGGGCTGGTGAGGAAGGCGGCCTGGCCGTGTGGAGACCACGGGACACGGGGGTCCGCCCGGGGCGGTGAGCTCTGGCCCCAGAACAGGCCTGTCCAGCCCGTCCCTCGGCGCAGGGCTCACACCTGCAGGGGCCCGGCCAGCCCCACCTCCCCCACCACCGGCCCTGACCCCTGGGGGCCCACGGGGAGAGCAGGCTGCACCCAGCACCAGCCCATGCTGGGCCCACGCTCGGCAGGCAGCGGAGCGCAGCCGGGGGACGGGCGGCCGAGGGCAACACCGGCCCCAGCGGCTCGCTGGCCCTTCCGTCACACTTCTCGAAGCTTTCCGTGTTTTCTGCTTCAAATTTTAAAAAAAGATTTATTTATTTAGTCATACAAGAGCTGGGGTGCAGGCCAGAGGTGGGGGTGTGTGTGTGCGAGAGAGGATTCCCCAGAGACAGAGTGGGCAACAGAACAGGCGGATCCACTGAAACCCACTGCTGAGGGGAGCAGCCGGGAGGCAGGAGGGGTCTGCTGCGCCTGTGGGAAGCTCCCTGGGTGGGGATCGAACTCGTGCTGCAGGGGCTGCGGCCAGAGTGCTGCGCTTAACCCCTGCGCCCCCAGGGAGGCCCGAATTTTCAGAATTTTCCAGTGAGCAGCCCTCCCTCATGGTAATCAAGAAAAGTGCTTCTGCAAACAAGTTATTCTGTATCAAGAGGGACCAGCGGAGCAGACCCACGCCTCAGGGCCGCCTTCAAGCCGCACAGAGCTAAAAGCCAAAGTGGGGGGCTGGCACCCCACTCCTGGGCCAACCCTGGCTGGAGGGCCCCCTCTCAGAGCTGGGTCCTGGGTGCCACCGGGCTGGGCACCGCCTGGCTCCGGGGTCCAGCTGCCTCTACTGCTCTCCCAGAAAAGTCCCCATGTTTGGGCTGGAGGCCATCTGGAGGAACGGGCAGGTGGTGGGCCACGTCCGCAGGGCCGACTTCGGCTTCACCCTGGACAAGACCGTCGCCTACGGCTACATCCGGGACCCCAGCGGCGGGCCGGTGAGTCCACTGCCCGGCTCTGCCAAGGGGAGCCCCTGACGCCCCCAGGCTCCTCACCGGCAGCCCTAAGACGCGCTGATGCAGCCGTGCAGGCTGGCGCCCTGGCCTCACCCCGCTGCGAGGCCGCAGGCTGGCACCGCGTTCATCTCCTGTTGCTGGGCCAAGGGCTCCGGGCCCTCGGTGGGGTGAAGGCCGGGCCCCGGCTGCTCTGCCCAGCGGCCCCGCAGCCCCCACGCCGCAGACGGCCCTGCTCTCCTGCCCGCTAGAGCGGGGGGGGGGGGTTATCCCAGGGCACTCTGGGATGCCCACAGCATTTACACCGTGGAAATGGACAAACGGGACAAATTAGACCCCCCAAGATGGCTGTTAACCCCTTTCCAGCACACCAGGGATAACTGGGAGTTCCCCTTAAGACTGGAGCCCTGTTCCTTGAGTGGGAAGGCTCTGGAGGCGGGAGCTGAAGTGGGGTGTTATCAGCAAGGACCCCATGAGACCTCCGAGTGCCCCACTCCTGCGGGCCTGGGGAGGCCCCACTGGCCTGTGCCACCAAGGGGGCAGCGCTGCTCAGCCCGCTGGGACGCACCTGCCCAACCTGGTTGCGCCCCTCATGGCTGACACTTGCCACGCAGGAAGCGTTTTTATTTTGGGGGTCCAGTCCTGAGTTGCCAGGGCCCCCGGGGAGTCCCCTACTCCCAGCAGAGGCGGCGATGCCGCCTGAGCAGCCCGCGCCCCTGCTGCAGCCCTTGCCGAGGCTGACCTCAGGGTGGCCCCGGCCGAGTGGGATCTCGGAGAACACGAGGACAGTGTCCGGCCACTTGTCCAGCCCTGGGGACCGGAGCCGGCCCCCGCCGCAGCTCTCGTGCCAGGGGCGGGGGGCGGGCTTCTGCCCCGGGGCCGCCATCGCTGGCCAGGCGTGTGCTGCCCCGTCGGGGCGCGAGAGCTCGGGGCCCTGGCCCTGCTGGACCCCGCCGCTCCCGCCCGCCCAGGGGTGCAGCGGCGTCTGCCGCTCGTCCCGCGTAGCTCCCTGTAGGAGGCGCACAGGGGGCCCGCGGGGGCGGCCGTGCAGCCCGGCCCGTGAGTGACCAGCGCCCCCTCTGCCTCAGGTCTCCCTGGACTTTGTGAAGAGCGGGGACTACGCCCTGGAGAGGATGGGGGTGGCCTACCCCGCCCAGGCACACCTGAAATCTCCCTTCGACCCCGACAACAAGCGGGTGAAGGGACTCTACTGACGCCCCCGCGGGGGCGCACGGGCCCGGGCTCAGCCTCGGCCCTCCAGCCCTCGGTCCAGGCCGGCCGGCGCCGAGCAGACGCGACAGAGGAAGTCGGGGACCCAGATGGCCCAGCCAGCAGTTGCCCCCAAGGTCCCCAGCGGTGTGGTTCGGGCACCCGTGTGCAGCCCCCGCCCCACCCCAGGAGGGCGCTCAGTAAAGTGGACGCCGAGGGCAGCCAGCACCTGGGCTCCGCTGGTCTGTCGCTGCCGCCGCGGGCCGCGGGCTGCGTCGCTGCCGGAGCTGCACGGGGCGGGTGGGGTTGTCCTGTGTGCGGCCGCCAGGAGTCCGCTTGGGCCTGGGCCTGGGCCCGGCCCGGCTCTCGCTCTCCAGGGTCCTCGCCCGGCACTGGCTTGGGGCAGAACGGCCCTGCAGGCCTGGGGCGACGCTGGCGGCTGTGGGGGCTGAGCAGGGCGCGGCGGGGGGTGGCGCTCTGCCAGGCTCCTGCCAGCCTGGGGACAGGCTGCAGCCTGCTGGGCCTGATTTCCGCCAGGCCCAGCTGCAGCCTCTGGCTGGCTGGCAGCCCCTGGGGGCTCCTAAGTGCTGAGCCTCGCGCACCCCCATTGCCAGCCTGCCTTTGTCCCCTCTCAGTTCTGCTCTTCAGTCTTCCCAAATTAAAGGCTGGAAGCCAAGCCCCCGGCACGGGCTGGCCCCGCCGATGCTGGCAGACTCGGGGGTGGGGCTGCCCCGGGGCGCTCCCCCAAGCCTGGCCCGGGCCCCTTCCTCCCACGTGAGCCAGGAGGCATCTCCTAGCAACTGCGCAGTGGGCCTGAAATAACTGCCGCCTCCCTCCTCCCCCTCTCGCCCTGTCCTCCTCCCCTTCCTCTTCTCCCTGCCCCCTCCTGCCTCTCTTCCCCACCCCTCCTCTCCTGCTCCCTCCCCTCCCCTCCTCCGGGGAGCCGGCCTCTGCAGAGCTGTCTGTCTCAGGCCTGGGGGAGGGCAGAGCCCCAGGCAGGCCTGAAATCCCTAGCTGGGGGGCAGAGGGTGAAGGGCCGGGCAGACAAGAGCGTCCTGGGCACAGAGCCCTGCGCCGGCCCGTATGGAAGGCTGTGTGAGGGCCCCTCGTCGACCTCTCCCCATTTCTAGAATCTGCTGGCACTGTCTGGGCAAGCCCCTCACGCTGTCCGCTCAGCCCCGCACCTGCCCAGCTTGCCCAGCTGCTGCCCGCTCTGCCTCCCCTCCGCCTGCCCATCTCCCCAGCGAGGCAGGTTCAGCCCTGCCTGCCCCACTGGCCCGCGGGCGCCACTGCGCAGATCTCAGGCCGGCGAGGAGGGGGGGTGAGCCCCAGGCTGACTGGCCACCCGGGAGCCCTGGTCCGGGCACCCTGCCTGGGGCCCACGTGCTGCGGGGCCTTCTGGCTCCCGAGGCGCCCGCCCCAGCCCCCCTGGAATTCAGAAACAGAACGGGGCCTCCTGGGTTCAGGTCTGGAACCTTCCTGAAGGCTCCCTAGGTTGCTATTCGGAATCTTCCACCAGAACAAAAGCCTCTGGCCTGGGATTCATGAGCCAGGGAGGCCGCCCCCCCCCCAAGACTGGGGCGGAGGGGGTGCGTGTGTGAGGGTGTGGGTGGGGAAGGGGTCCAGAGAGACAGGAGAGCTTGTGTTCCAGGGACCCCAAGCCCACAGGTTAGAGTGTGCGAGCAGGACTGGGGCGCTCATGCAGAGGGCTCGGGGTGCATGTGCAGAGGGCTCGGGGCGCGCCTGCAGAGGGCTCGGGGCGCGCCTGCAGGGGGCTCGGGGCGCGCGTACAGAGGGCTCGGGGCGCGCCTGCAGAGGGCTCGGGGTGCGCGTGCAGGGCTGGGGTGTGTGCAGAGGGCCGGGGTGTGTGCAGAGGTATCGGAGCGCGCGTGCAGGGCAGGGAATGAGGGCAGGGCCAGGGTGTGTGCAGAGAGCACTAGGATGGGGGTCTGGGGACAGGCCGTCTCGCTCAGCGCAGCAGAGGCGAAGCACCAGAGCCCCCGGCCTCGGTTCCTTTTCTGGGCAGGATGGGCGGGCGGGGCGGGCGCCCAGGAGCCAGTGCCCTGAGCTGGCTCCACCAGGGCGTTTGGGAGTCTGGGGGCCATCCTGGTGGTCATGAGGGGCGCCCCGGCACTTCACTGTCGGTGGGGGGCGCTGTTGCCCCAGCAGCCCTGCCCCCGAGACCGGGGACCTCCTTGGTGGGCAGGTGGGGGTGAGGCGCGTGGGACGGTCACCCCGTCATTCTGCAGGCAGGCGCTGCGCCGCCGACGGGACTTGCCAAGGTGGCGCCCCCCCCCAAAGCTTGCTCTCGGGCACGCAGCTCCTGCCCCGGGCTCCTCGCTGAGCCCACCAGGCCTAGGGCCAGGAAGTGGGCGGGGCACCTGGCCTGGTCCCCTGGGGGCTCCATGCTCGCTCTGGTGGCTGTGGCGAAGCCTCAGTTTCCCCGTCTGTCACGGGACAGAAGCTGTAGGTGTGTGAGGGGCTTTGGGGTGTTATTCCAGAACCGGGGGCGTGCAGTGGCCGCTGCTGAGGCGAGCCTGGACGTGCCTGCCTGGGGTGGAGCGCATGGGCAGGGCCGGGCTGGCCTCTGTAGGAGGGCCCAGCAGGCCGCCCCTGGGGAAGAGGATGCCCGTCCGAAAGGAGCGAGCTACAGCCCTGTGGTGGCGGAAGGTTCTGGAACAGGGTATGACTCCCGATCAGCGCTAACCCTTCGGGGGAGCCGGAGCCAGGCACTTCTCTCTGGGCCTCGGTTCCCGCCACACTGAGGCTGCAGCGCCACACAGCCCCTCTGGGGTCTGGGGCATGAGATGGCCCTCGAGCCCCCTCCCCTGGCTCCGGGGGCCAGGGCCCATCCAGACTGGCGGTCGGTGGAGCAGAGGGAAAGACCCAGGCCAGCGCCCTCCTCAGGCCTGCCCTGCAGGGGGCACGTCTCCTGCCCCCCCAGGCTGTCCCCAGGCTACAAGGAGCAGCCTCAACCTCAGCATCTGTTGGGCAGCCTTTCCCGGGGACCCTGGACTTGAGGCCCCGGAGCCGAGAGGCTGGGGGGCTGAGAGTTTGGGGGGC